>KV019049.1:67944-104209 GCA_001598015.1 Dorcoceras hygrometricum | reverse complement strand
AAAAATCATGCGGAAAATACCTGAATTGAATCCTTTAATTTAAAACAACTCAAACAGATTTATGTACAACATAAATCTGTTCGAGACTTGTGTGCTTGTGTGCTGCTGCGATGCTAAGGTATGCTTATGCGTGTATGCGTGCTAAAGTAAATGTGCAATACTGTATGAATAACAGAACACGATACTCAGCAGGTTTGTTTCTGGAAGTTCGGACCTCAACATCCTACATCTCCCCTTCTTCCACCTCGGAAGGCTCCACTAGAAGATTTGATCTTACAACTGCGTGTACAGACCCAATCCCACAACCAGCAGCTGTGAGAACTCCTAGACTCCTCAATTGCACAACAGCCGCAACTGTGTGACTGACTACATACACAAGAGTTTTACGTCTTCATGCTTGGACGGGAACTGTGAACATATTTCGAGATTCATTCACAGATAGATGTGAATGAATCCGGGTGTGTGAGATTGATACATTGTAGCTCTCAAACTCTCTGTTTTTCTCACACACGAGGGACATGCTCTAACAAGCTAATCTAGACTTAGCAATCAACACTCGTGAAAAGCTCCTCTCTAATGGCGGTTGATTGCTTCGTCTATCTCTTTATTTTTCCCTCTGTTGGTGCACTGTATATTCAAAGTGATTCTACCACAGTATGTAGTTGCACCAACTGAACGAACTCTCGTCGTCTCTTAACTCGTCCACCTTCTTCAATGGGTGTTGCCTCGAATAAATAGCCTCTGTAGAATTTCTTCCCGTTGGAAAGCTTCCAAAACTGTTCAACGCTACAACTGGATATCTTGTCTTCTTTCCTTTTTAGTGCAACGCTTCTCTGTAAAGTACCAACAGAAGAACAGTACTTGTGTCCTTTTCTTTTGCAGTCTTCTTGTCGTTTTCGCCATTTGAATTGAGTTCAGCAGTTGACATTCAACTTTGATAATTCGTCAACTGCTTTGCTGCTGGTTCATTCTTCGACTGAATGCACTTTGCTACTTCTTCGATTCTTTGCGCCTTGTTTTCCTTACGACTGGATGCGAAGCTTAGCGACTGGTTGAGTAGCAACAGCTGATTCATATAAGCTCTTCAACTGGATGCTGTTGTTGCTTGCGTCTGGTTCATCAAAAGCTTCGCCTGAATCTTCTTCAACAATAATAGATTTATCTTCTTGCGTCTGGATCACAAAAAATAAGCAGGGTCCGTAGTTATAGTTGGGCAAGTGCGGTGCTAGCATTTCTTTATCGTGAGTTGTGCGGAGCATGCATGCAAGGGAAACATGAAATAGCAGGCCCCTTGTATATCTTACAGGTATTTTATTTTGTCATTCGTGTTCAAGTCTAATTTATTTAAAATTGTTTTACATTTAGTTGTTTTTCAGATTTGGGCCTGGTCTCGGATGACCCCACTTTGTCCTGATCGACTGGGGTATAATCTTATTCGCGATGTACTCGACAGAATGGGAGATAGTCAGGTATTTACATGATAAAATTACATTATGAATTTGAAATTCGCGACATTTAGTGCCTACCTGTAATGAATATGATTTGTAATGTGCATACAGTTTAATTGGGTTATCTACGACCTGGGAGCTCCAGATATTTCATCATTACCTATAGAATGTAGAAATCCCATGTTATGGCGATCGGTGTGTCCACTTATATGTTTCCACATAGTTGAGTGGCATCGTCCGAACCGAGTTCTTCGACAATTTTCCATGTTGCAACATATTCCAGGACCGGCGCTCGATGGTGATAAGCTGCATGAGGTCTCGCGACGTGGGCGTCCAAATTTTGACTGGGCCAACCATCATAGGGTGTTTGTGGATGCATGGGCCGATCGCCATAATCTTGTTGTGGAAACCGAGTATGCAGTCAATTTTTGCATGACAGATGAGTACGCTCGATGGTATGACTTGATTACTCGACGTTTCGTATCTCCCATTGATCCTGTCCAAGTTGATTCTGGTTATCAACCTGGTGATGCTTATTTCAGGCGTGTTGTGGTAAGTTATTTTTTTATCCCTTTGTTTTTAAAAAAATTGGATTATCTATATATTCTAATTATTTTATTACAGAGGGACGGGACATCAACTATTGCAAATATTTGTAAGGGTGTAGCTATTGAGGATCTATCGCGCGAAGATCTAGTTGAGGCACTAACGAAGTCAATTGCCACTGCTGCATTTCTTCACGAGTTGACACTAAAGACACCACAGCAACAGCAACATCAAGCAAGGACTTCAACTAGACGGCGACAAGGAAGAGGTGATAATCGTCGTAGAGGTGATGATTTGCAATCTTTTGAAACCCCGGACTGGAGGCAAAGTACCTCACAAACGCCTCTGACTTCCGTTTCGCATCAAACCTCTAGTGGTATGTGTAAAGATGACTTTGAGTTTGTCAATTATTCATGAGTTGATATTTTTTGTAGTTCTAATCAATTATCATGTTTGTGGTACAGGTGCAGATGTAGGCCCTACGTTTCGGGATGAGCTCCCCCGATGTATACGTTGTCTTGCTCTAGTTGAAGGTTGGTCCATCTCATTTACAATTCTTGATGTTCGATCTCTTCCTCTTCTTCTTCTTTCACGTCTACTCGAGTTATGGTACAACTCAAATGCAGGTGGATCCCAATATTCGACATCAGCAAGTGGACGAAATCTTCCCTCGTAAGTGCTTACGTACTCACTCATGAGATACCAACTTCCCACGAGTTGTGTGGGATCTAATCCAAACCACTTTGCTGTACAAATCGCATGCGAGCAAGGAATACCAAGATTCGTCCACTTTCCGCACGAACATTCGTTCAAACTAAGCGTGACAACCTGTGAGCGTTGACCACGACCTTGTTGTCCCCCAGTGACAACAGATGCCGACTGATCTCTGATATCTGTACGAGATACATGGTGCTCACTCGATCGAGCGGACCATTTCTCAAACAGTCTGAATGCGTAATCAGGCCATGGCTGATTTGCTTGAATCATACGACTAGTTCGCGAGACACGGTCAATGAAATATTGAACGCAACGATTAAAAGTCTTGCACTAACGCTGATATCGGTAGTCGACGAGCTCCCTTAAGAACAGAATTTAGGCATTCAGACATATTCGTCGTCATGACTCCACGGCGCCATCCCCCATCATGAGAAAGTGCCCACTTGTGTTTATCGATCTGGGAGAGATAAGCAAATGCTCTTGCGTCAAGGCTTTTGATTTCATTCATGATAGAATCGAACTTTCGTATCTGATGTTGTGATCCCGCTTGCCAACACAGATCTTTCAAGTGCACGTTTTTGAAATGAGCATTGAAATTTGAACAAACGTGCCTGAGACAAAAACGATGCACACCGCGTGGAGCCCTGAAAGCGGGTACATCTTCAACAGCACTAATGAGACCACGATGCCTATCAGAGATAAGACATACACCTCTCGAACCTTGCAGGACATGCGTGGATAGAAGTTCTAGAAACCATTTCCAAGAATCATAGGTTTCTTCATCAACTATTGCGAACGCCAGTGGTAATATCTGGTTGTTGGCATCCAAACCCACAGCTATTAACATCTTGTGTTTGTACTTTGTGTACAGGTGGGTACCATCAACACTAATGATTTTTCGACAATGTCGAAACCCATCTATGCATGGTCGAAAGGCCCAAAACACATAGTTCAACACGTTGAAGGCTCGGCCTCGACATACCTTGACTTGTCATTGAATGAATATTTTTATGATAGCTTCAAAGTAAATTTTGAACTGTCAATATTTAGCAATCTGTACACCTTTTCCTTCAATTCATGAAAACTGATAGATCGTGAAACACGGGTTGCTTTGGTCGCACTAGTACTGTATTGCACCGTATTATGTTCTATAATAATATTACCTCCGATGTATAAAAGCAATGCGACACTATCCATTCCTACACAAATTAAAAAGGTAATCAGAATTAATATTGATAATAATATTTTCATAAAATATTAAATTCCATATTAAAATCTATGGCCTAACATCATATATGACATAAAATAATGATTTGTTAAATACATATTGCTTTTACTTACATCCTAAATTACATAAAATAATGATTATATGAATAAAAATCATTAGTTAAAATATTTATTGTTAACCAAATATTACTTTCACTGACATCATATATTTAACAAAATAATAAATTGTGAAATAAAAATCATTAGTTAAAAAAACAAAAATATTAGGGCACATAAAATAATGATTTTAAAATTCATTAGTTAAAAGATTATTTATTAAATAAAGAAATTCTTACGTTAAATAAACTAATGATTTTATGAATAAATCGCTGATTATAAAATAATAATTTGTTAGATAAAACTTGTAATAAATAATTTAATAATATCTTAATAATATTTCAAATCCATTTTAAAAATTATGTACTAACATTCTCTAATAGTGCTTCCAGGTAGTTGGAGGGGTTAAGGCCCACTTAAAACCCAACATCCTTAGACAAAGCAACGTCCCTTCAGGAAGATCGGCAGGTACAAGTCATATTTAAGCCGTTCTATAAAAGGACTCCCTTAGACATGTTGTATACAAAATTCAATAATAATAATAAAAATACTAATAACATTAATATAATACTAATAATAATAATCATAACAATAATAATCACAATAATAATGTTAATTGTTTAATATAAACACTATAAAAAATATGTACCTTTTAATCGAAATAACGATGACGACTGCGAGATATATGAATATCGATCCGTATATTTGCTGAAGAAAACGTCTCGAACTGGTTGAAAATGGAAGAAAATTATTATAAGAGAATTATTTTACGAGAGAAGAATTGAAAAGATTATATTTTAACTTAGGATTTAGAGAATTGTGATGATCAACGAAACGCTGCTATTTATAGGAGAGGAATTCGGAAGCTACCAAGACATATCACGTCCTTGTGCAGGGCGTGATCACTTTTCTGAAAAGTTTGTCACGCCCTGCATGAGGGCGTGAACACCTTAAAAAAAAAAATTATATCGAAGTCACGCCACTGCCAAGGGCGTGACTTCATTTTTTTTTAAAAAAAAAATTTAAGCAAGTCACGCCTGCGCCGAGGGCGTGACTTGCTTTCCGAAAAAAAAAAACTTTGAAGTCACGCCCTCAGCAAAGGCGTGACTTCAAATACAAAATGAAGTCACGCCCATCTCGACGGCGTGTTACGGTAGTTTACTAACGCTTCTCTATTTACGTTACTTTGTTAAACATTTTTTTAACTTACAATAAACAAATAAAAAAGCCCAAAAAGTTCACTTTGGGTGCACTAATTTCATATGGTTGAATTAATGCTATTGATTTTCCCCCTATACATACAATTCAACCACAATGATAATCACATGTCGACAATATCTTGTGAGAAAAATCTAAACCCACCAGACTTATATATTTATTTTAAAAATTCACAAGACTTTCCTTCAAAAAATTTCATGACGAGAACTTGACCACACCTCTAACTTTAAGCCTTATATTTTAAAAATATTGACGCATATAAGTTGGCTTGTTTCAAGAGTTCCGCCATATGGGTAAATGAAAATTTCTAACGAAAATAAAATGGGTAGTGGTAGATAGTTGAAAAATTCTTGAACCAAACTTAAACTTGCTAATCAATTCTTTATCAAAATTTTCTTTGTTTCAAGTCTCTAATCCAAAGATTCACCCCGTTGGTCAAAATTTTTCAGGCATGAATGTTATTATTCATTGATAATTAATCTTGACGAGCAGTAGAAATTTTCAAATATGGATCCAAAACATATGTTCGAGATTTCTTCTCTTCAGGATATATTCCAATATTTTGAAATAATAGAAACAAGAAAATCTAATCCTTGTTAAAAAAACAAGAACATATGTATATGGAGGGCTCCAACATGTATAAAATGATTCAAAGTACTAATTTCTTAGAAATAGTGCCAGAATCCATTAAGATCTCAGGAGAAGTTAAGGAAATTCAAAGAACGGTACAAAATTATGGCAATCGCCTATGTTTTATACCACAACAAATCGAGAAAATATTTAAGAAACAAGAAGAAATTCTTAATCCCTTCAAGGAGATCCAATTAAAGTTACAAAATCTAAGAACATTTACCCGTTCTAGTAACAGAATTTCGGGAGGAAGATGACCACCATCTTTTGGCACATAGCCCTTATTGGTCAAAGTGGTATAGAAACCTTGATGATGAAAAAATGATCAAAATTATTAAAAATGTCTCGGGAAGGTAAACAACCCTGGTGACAATTTTAAAAGGATTGGTCTCAATGATACAAGACCTTGCAGAATCTTTTGTAAATGTCAAGGTCGTAGAAAGGATTGTTCCAAGGATTACGCCCCTGAACTACTAAGATTTAGTGTGAGATTCTGTGATGAAAATATGGGAGAAACCCAGAATGATTTTTGAGCTGGAGGAGAATCTCATCCAACGGGAACACTGTAGGAATTACTGTTCTAGAACCATTACATTCATATGGGGTTATGCTTAACCTTCTGGATTTCAAGGACAGAGAAGTTCTCATTGATGATTGGAAACAACTATGAGAATTGCAGGAGTATCACCATACAGTAGTCCAGGATTTCTTGCACGAATCCATGGTGAGATTAAAAGAGGCAAACCCAGGTTACTCATCAAATATCAAGAAATTTGAATCTAGAATTTGATGACTATTTTATACCCAGTAGAGATAATTTGATCAGTTGCATTCGCAATGCTAGAATGTTATCTAAATTCGACTGTAAATTTGGATTTTATCAAATAATGATGGAAGAAGAAAGTAAAAAGTTTACAGTTTTTTTCCACGCCACAAGACCATTATATTGGAGAAGTATTGCTGATGTGATTGACCAATGCCCCATAATATTTCAAATGAAAATGGATAATTTATTTCAAGAGTATTTGAATATATGTTCGTCTATATTGATTAAATTCTAATAGCATTTAAAAATATGGATGAACATGTGAAACATTTAAAAATCTTTTCTAAGGTTTTCTAGAAGAAAGACTTGTCATCTCTAAAAAGAATGGCAGAAGAGCGACATATCGACTAAAAGATCATGAGGACTATGGGTATGTCTTACAGAAATGGTTAAAGTGAAATTTCCATTCAAATTCTATCAGAACTCCGTGAATGGATCATTCCTCTTAAATCATGACAAGGAAACTACGGGATTGCAGAGAAATATTTGAAATGAAAAGAAATCTTCTTTGGAATAACAAGTTTCCAGGGAGCAAAAGGACTCACCGGAAATTCTGTAATACGGCTCATGTTGGAAGATGGATTGAAACAATCAGCCCAGAATGTCCGAATCAGAAAGAGACAGTATTTGGGAAGAACTTTCGTCCAAGATCTGATCAGAGTATCTTGCAGAGACAAGTCCAAGTGGTGAGGGACCACACAAGTCGCGTTTTTCCTCGAGATCCCAAAGAAGCAAAAGATTCCCTGATAAAAATCAACAAGACATGTGATCAACACTACAGGGACCACCACTCACTCAATAGAAGACAAAGCCACCTAAAAAAAATAAGTAAAGGAGCAGTTGGCAAACGCAATGAGATTCTTTAATAAGGCTGAAGTCCGGCGTTGAAATCCATACAAGACATCTATAAATAAAGAGCTGGAATGAAGTAAAGAGATCAAGTATTCCCTTAAATTTTCATTAAAAATTTATCAGTTATAATAGCTCAGTTTATGAGTGTGTATTTCCAGCTACTATAAGTAGCTAAACATGTTTTTCTCCTCCTCCGATGGAGGTTATTAATGTTATAATACGTTCATGTCTGAATAAAATTACCACCCGCCTTTCGCCGCTCTCATGTATTATTTTCAAAATTAAATATTTTAATCTATGCCCAGAGATAGGAAACGAAACAATGCTTTGCTGGGTTTTGTGTTGGCGAAGTGTCAGATCCGGATACGCCCCCAACAGGTAACAAAAGATTTCAAAATTTTTTGTTTTCACCGCGAACCGATCATGACGGTCGGGGATGCTCATGCATGATGAATAAAAAACAAACATACATAAGATGTTTTGTAGTTACCTTTGGCGACTAGGCGCCCGACTTCGACTAGTTCTCAGACGGAGATGACCTTTTAACGGTTGATTCGTGAACGACTCCTAATCCAATCCACGATCGAAATCCTAACTCCTTTGGTGGTTTGCACTAGAAAACCAACAAATATTTCACGGACGAAATCTCCACGCCAAGATGGCCGGAACAAGGTTCTACACCGATGTCGACAGGCGATGACGACGGGAAGGGGCGACCGAGAGAAGAGAGGGAGGGAGGGAGTTGTGCAAGCTTTGGTTGCTCAACTTGGTGCATTTGAGGGGCTCCACCAAGGCCTATATTTATAGATATTTTATGGGCTCAGGTTAATGGGCCCAAGCCTGATCCAACCAATTCTGAATCTATAATTGTAGTCTCATCATAATCTCGATCGACGATTGGATCAGACCTATGTGCACAGATTTCAAAATTGTACATTATGATGTGAAAACAATTTTTCATACAATTGGATCTAAAAATAGCAGTTCCAAAAATGGAAGTCATAACCCCACTGCTAATTTTGGAAGTCATGCTCCCGACATTCCTTCTACTATACTCAACACTTGAGTATCAAATATGTATGGGAATTGAGAAATCAGTACTTGTGTGACCCTCAATGGTTTAGGGATACAGCTAACCGTATGCTCACAACTCCTTATGACTCAGAATAAACATTTCGGACTTATCCATCGGACCATAGTAAACATCTAGAAACATCGTCCAACCGAATCAATGATTATTGGTAAATCGAGAGTCGCTAGAGATTAGATCATCATGCATACATCTCGGAGATCAAATAGTGACATCGCATGTATTATTAGGTAAATCCATTTACCTAAAGCACATCTAGTACTCTGACTAGAGATTTGTCACACTATTATCTTCTAAGATAATACATAATATCCACACACAAGGACGAGCAGTGAATCCTCGACAACAAAGCATCGACTCCTACATGCATCGGGACAATCCCGCCACCTGATGACCCTCATGGAGTCGGTAAACTGGTCAAAGTGAGGCGCCTATCATGTAGAGTTTCAATGTGTTTCGAGTAATAAGGACCAATCTGTACAACCAAGATTTCGGACTTAATCAACTCGAAAAATGGTAACCACTTGGAAAGTCTGAACGAGGGTAGTTCGATAGATCACCAGGTCACTATCCATTTGCATGCTTGGAACATCTCTACGTTCCCGACAAGACTTCACATCGCAGGTGCTAATCTCAAGCTCGGGCGACCCTTATCCTTGTTGTGAACGGTCCAATCAACCTGAAACTGATTTAGAACGTACAGTGACTATTTGATGTGTTTCACGATAGCCATCCAATCCACTATCACATCTAACATTCACTATATTACATTCAAGATCTTTATCCAACAAAATTTGTAATAATGAAGATAAAGAATGCCATAATGCGAATGTAATAAATAAAGCTTGCTTTACATAGAATCAACAAAAACCCACGTGCCACAAGTTGGCTAGTTGGACACCTACTCTAACATATTGTTGAAAGAATACATGATAGGAACCATCATTTGTAGTGAAATAAATTTAAGTTTTGGAGTAGGGATTTAAACAATTTGACCAAATAATCTCATTGATAAATTAATTTTATTGGAGATGGTTCATTTCTTTAGCATCGGAGCAAAGGTTTTAGCTGTCGACACGAAAGACTGTATATAAATGAAACAACTTGTATAACTGAATATGGCTTTTTTCTTTTTCTTTTCTTTTTATGAAATAACATTTCATCCATCATCCAACTAAGACAAAACAATATTTTTGGATTCCTTTAGGATACGATGAGATGAGCAACGAATTGATTATTAAAAATCGACGTATTACATGTAATGATATCTAATAAATTAAAATATATTTGATTTAAATGATTAATTAGGATAAAATAGAAATGACGTATTAATCTTTTGAATAACTAATTAATATAAAATAAAGATATGAGATAATAATATAATTTTAGTTAAATAACTTGTCTGATATATGATAAATTATTATTAATTTCATTATATATTATTTAATTTGTGGAATAAATAATATCACATGCCAAAATGGTTAAAAAATTGGATTAGAAACATTGCCTTAATATCTATGTAGACTGATGTGAATTCCATGATTCCATCCATAATAATATTATTTTCGATATTTCTGTACTTATCACTCGAAAAAATGGGGACAGATGTCTAAAACCAGAACTTCAGGTTCTTGTCTGAATTTGACAAACTCGAAGGGGACTGTAAATAAACTTTGTCCGAAGTTGTGAAACTCTCTTCTCCAAACCCACACTGAGATTCAATCTCAAATGGCTACATTTTCATCTATGATATATCTGCTACTAATTCTCACTACTTCTGTAGTTCTATCAGCAGCATCTCTTCCAGTTTATTTTCCTGGGATTCTCCAGTCTTCACTGAAGAAGAGTGGAAAGATTTCGAAGCCAAAAACGCCATACGAAACCCGTTATTTTCCTCAAATCTTAGACCACTTCACATTTACTCCTAAGAGTTACAAGATTTTCCCTCAGAAGTACCTGATCAACAGCCAGTACTGGCGGAAGGGAGCCCCCATCTTTGTTTACACTGGGAATGAAGGAGATATCGATTGGTTTGCTGCAAACACAGGCTTCCTACTTGACATTGCTCCAAAATTTCATGCCCTTTTAGTTTTTATTGAGGTATCATAAAAAGATTCAGATTTCATTCATCTCTCAGCAACTACAATAAGCTGCATGTCTTCTATTTAAAGGGCCCTTTAATCATGTGTGCATGTGAGGCTCAGCATTCTGTACTTATACGAAGCTCTCTGCTTAAGACCTGAAATGGTGATTTTACTTTGTTTTTTATTTTCTTTTCTTTTGGGGTAATTTTGATTTTGTAGCATAGGTTCTATGGAGAATCACTACCTTTTGGAAAGAAGTCATACAAGTCCGCAAAGACGTTGGGATACTTGAATTCACAGCAAGCATTGGCTGATTTCGCTGTTCTGATTAGAAGTTTGAAGCAAAACTTATCTTCCGAGGCATCCCCTGTTGTGGTTTTTGGAGGATCCTATGGGGGCAGTAAGTCCAAACTGTTTACCCTTTGATGATGCAACATATGCACAATATACATAAATCTTTACGATATATCTTCTTGATTTCTTTCTTTAAAAAAGTTTTAGCAAAACATTATGGTCTCATTTGCCATTAAACTACGTAATAAAATAAATATTTGGAAGTAGTTTTGTTGGTGGGACTTCTGCAGCTCTTCACGTGGCGTTTGGTCTTATGCACTGCATTCTCGCCAGCTAATTAGAATTTTGTAGTCTTCTCCCAGTGCATTCGTAGAGATGATGTCTGGACTTAATTTGTTCTGTAAGCTCGATATAATGATATATATGTCTACTGTGTATTATATTCTTGGTACCATTTTCACTTACTAAAAACTGGGTAAAATTTCGACACGTATTAGAGATATTTGAAGGATGAGGAGTTGAATATCTTTTATACTAAATTAACTATATGATTATAGATGGGGATTTTAAGCATCTTTAACCATTTGAAAAAAAAAATACTTCTGATCTTACCTGTTAGCCTCTCACGTTGTAAAATCACATTCTTGCTATGCTGATATCAGACGTATTTTAATCAATATAATTTTCCTTGGTAGCCATTTCTACTTCAAACGATATAAAAATACCATTATAACCAATTCAAATACAAAACACAGACTTCTAGTTCAAACAATATGTATCATCAGATGGAGTAACATAGAAAAGGACCACAAGAATCAAAGAGATTGGTGTGTTGGTGTTGAGGGACCTTAAAATTTATTTTTCCACTGCTTAGTTGAAGATTTTACAGATTCGAAATAATCAATTGTTTTTCTGACTTGAGATTTTTACCCCATTCCAAATGTCTTTTTGGCTCGAATGAATTATTCTCGTTTTCAGTGCTTAGCGCTTGGTTTAGGCTAAAATACCCGCATATAGCCATTGGAGCACTGGCATCCTCTGCCCCAATCTTGCAATTTGATAGCATTACTCCATGGTCTAGCTTCTATGATGCTGTTTCTCAAGATTTCAAGGTATTTTCTAGTTAAATAACAGGAAAAAAAATCAGTGAATTCTCCCTAGAAAAACATTATGTTGGAATGGACTCATTTTGAACAGGATGTAAGCTTAAATTGCTATGAAATGATCAAGGAGAGTTGGGCAGAATTGGATGCTATTTCTGCGGATAAAGAAGGCTTAGCTGATCTTAGCCGCCATTTCAGAGCTTGCAAGTATGTTTCAAGGAAGAAAAACATGAACTTTTTTTATCAGTTAACATTCAGTCATATAATTGGTTTCAAAGCAAGATCTTTATGTATTTGATTTCCATGCGTAGCAAGCTAGGGCAAGTATGTTCTTTAAAACATGCGTCACTCGTGTTTCAGACAAGTAACTTCAATTGAATCGGCCCGAAACTGGTTGTGGGAAGCCTTCATCTACACAGCAATGGTGAATTATCCAACAAAAGCTAATTTTATGAAGCCATTGCCAGCCTACCCTGTGAAAGAGGTGCAATGTCGATCGCCTATTTAATATTCAATACGATAACTACTGGATTTTTGGATCCCTTGAATTGATTAATATCTTTCCTTCTCTTTTTATGATAAGATGTGTAAAATCATTGATGAATCTAAGCTGGGAGAAACCAAGCTTAGCAGCATTTTCGCCGCTGCTAGCTTGTATTATAACTACTCGAAGACCGAAAAATGCTTCAAGTTGGAAGATGAAACCGATGATCATGGCCTTCATGGCTGGGACTGGCAGGTAGACGAAATTTCCGAATAATAAACTGTCAAAATGCTGAATGAATTTGTATGTCTTTTTTTTGTATCTGTTTTCTTGATGAACAAACGATGTTTAGGCATGTACAGAGATGGTTATGCCAATGATAGTTTCAAATGAGAGCATGTTTCCTCCATCTTCATTCAGCTACGAAGATTACGCGACGGATTGCTCGAAGAAGTATGGAGTGAAGCCCCGACGTCACTGGATCACGACTGAATTTGGTGGCACCGTGAGTACATGATTCAAATTCATTGAGCCTCGTTGGGTATTTCTTAATTTTATTGATATAAATGTCATTGACAAGGTCCTGTATGAAATAATTAAAAATCTAGACTTGAATTATTCATGGCCAATATATATACCAACAATCAAGCCATTTGTTTTTCGCTCTTCTGTTAACGTGATAATTTATGAGTTTTAAATGTTCAAAATGAATCTTGTTTATATATATTCTCCTTGAAATTCTATATTTTAATATAGGAAGCTTGTTTCTGTTCATATGTTAACTCCCTGTTCTATGCAGAACATTGAACAAGTTCTGAAGAGATTTGGTAGCAATATTATATTTTCCAATGGATTGCAAGACCCATGGAGTCGAGGCAGGTTAGTTGGAATGAATCTGGGTAATTCACTAGGGAAATTTTGGAATCGGCCACATCGTTATCATTCTTGAAATTTCAAGAATACACAAACACATGCCTATATATGATGTTATCAGAATATTTATTTTGAACCGATGTGAGCCAGTGATATTAGGATCACTTCTCTTTGATAACACGGCTGCCCTCGTTACAGCATGTCCCATCGATCCACCTGCATCAGGAGGTGGCTCGATATCATCATGATCTATCTGGTTGATGTATCATCATATGATGTATCACTGCATTGAATAACATTATGTTTTCCATTTTTTTTTATCTCACCAGTGATGGTATCGTTTTCCCCTATTTAGTGTGCTAAAGAACATATCAGCTAGCATTGTGGCACTTGTGGCAGAGGAAGGTATATAGTTTCAAACACGTCCTCTTGTATTTGGATCGACGGATTTAAAGCTAAATATTTCAAGATAAATTTGTTTAAAAGAATCCATCTGAAGTCATCTGAAATGATTGTTTCCAATGCAAATACAACCTTGATATTGTTGTTACTAACATTACACTAACATGAAACAGGAGCTCACCACACAGATCTACGTGGTGCAACGAGCAGCGATCCCGAATGGCTTATTCATCAGAGAAATCAAGAAGTTGAGATAATCAAGAGATGGATATCAGATTACCATCTTGACATGAAGCAGGTTAAGTAGATGGTTGTTAGGACATATGTAATAATATCTGCAGCAAGTTGAAACGGGAACAACATGGTACAAAGAGCTAGGAAGTCTTATATTTTTCAAGATACTGATCTTGAGTCTCTCTTAAAAAATGGTAGGTTCTTTATTGCAAATGGATATTATGTTTGTAATAAATTCATAATTTTTTTATTCTTAAATGTTATATTACAATATCTAGATTTTCTGTATCAAGTTATTATTATTGATATCTCAAATGAGAATATTATTTTATTTTCAACAGTATATTATGGAAAATAATATTTGCTAATATAAGGGTTATATCATGCGCTTCCAGTTCTATATTTAATTTTAGCATAGCGATCTTTTTCTACTATAAACATATAAAGAGACCATGTAATAATATAGAGCGTGAGTTCTCAATGATCGTTTGTTAGTATATATAAAAAAAGCATACTGTTAAAAAATGTTCTTTTTTTAATGTACATATTCTATTTCTAACGTATTTAGGAATGAGGACGAATTTTGAGATTTTTTCATGATGGATATAATGTTACGTTTGATGTCAATATAATATAGCAAAGTTTTATATGTAAAATAAGCATACGTATTTTATTTGATGAAATCGAAATTTTATTGATGTTAAACAGATTAGCAGTTCAAATAATATCAAAATTGAATTAGCAACTTAATAAATTTTGTTAGCGAGAATACATTTTTTTTTAAAAAAATATAATTTAGCAGCACGTCACTAATTTCAGCTGGAACCTTCCTCCCGTCTCAACTTGGAAATGATTTTTGACGCTCAAAATTTGTTTGGTTGATTTTAGAAGTTTATATTCAAAATATGTTTTTTTAGAATTATTAAAATAATATATGTCTGTTAAATGTTTAATATTTATTAAAATATCATTAAAAACTAGGGATGTTAATGGGGTAAATCACGTCATTGTTATCATCATCATCATCGTATCTAAATAAATAAGACATTTTACACCATCCTCATATTGGATATATCAAATCATATATATATATTCAATTTGTTATAATGCACAATAAAAAGTAAAGAACAAAATGTTTAACTTAAAATGTTGGTTAAACACGTGACGGTCGTTATGATATCATGTTTGTATATATTAATATATAAATTATTATTTAGATTTTGAAAAGGTTTTTAGTTATTTAAATATATATTTATTATGATATATTATTATTTATACTATATATACATATATACACGAGGAAAACTGTGAGCCATATTACTAACTATTTGTTACCATATGTATAACTATTTTCAGAATCAATACTGTATTAAAAATAAACCCCCAATACTTTTTTACATATAAATATTTACCAAATTAAATTTTTTGGTTAATTTTAATCTCCGTCATTCATATACTTTTCTTTATTTTTATTTTTTGCTTTACCACAATTGATTTATCTAAGCTCAGATCCCATTAGAAGTGATGTGAGAGCATACTTAATCATTGAAATCACTTCCAAACTCTAAAATTAATTGAAAATTTAGAAAAGATAAAAACTTCCATTTGACATGCACGTGACCTCAAAAACATGTTTTAAAAAATATCAAAGCTACACACAAAATACACACACATGTTTATATATATATATATATTATATATAAAAGCCCGATATTATGGATGCCTGGAGATGCTCAGCCGAATATCATAGCATCTCCAGATGTCCACATAGACGCCCATAACAGACGCCAACGATATCAATTTTTTTTTATACATATATATATATAAAAACATGGATATAATCTATGACATTTAATGAGGCCGTGTAGATCTCACATTGTTTCTAGTTCCCACAAAGAAAGATGAACAGAAGATCTGGGGCTTGCCTTCGTTGTTGCTTGGTGATTTTTGCAGTTGTTTCTGCGCTCTGTGTGTCTGGCCCGGCTCTGTATTTCAAATTCAACAAGGGTTTGAAATTGAAAGCTTCTTCAGCCTGTCCTCCATGCATCTGCAGTTGTGCCCCACCTCAATCTCTTTTTCAGATTGCGCCTGGTATGATCTCCTCAAGTCTGTTGTGCCCGATTATCGATGCTATGTGCTTATTTGTGGTCTCTGTTTCTGGGTTCATGGGTCTTGACTGTCTGGAGTTTTTCTTTCGAGTTTCAGCTCATATTTGTTCTATCGACTTTTATTATTAGATGATTAATGAAATTGAAATTTGATCTGGGTGTAGCTGGATTTGCTACTTCTACCTCCTTTTTCCCTTAACGTCGTGATATATGTGCCTTGATTGATCAGAGTCCAAGATCCAGGCAAGTACGGGTTCTTATTTTTTTTGCAGTACAAAATGGAGCGATTTCATGTGTTGATTTAATCCTACTGTTTGTCCTCCAAGAGTTTAGAAATGCGTTGGGAAGTGTTGTGCTAGTGTCATCACGTGGGTTACTCATATTTGTTACTTGCCTTTTGTTTATAAATCAAACACATTCTGATGCAACACTGATCACTAGCATAGTGAATGCCCTTATTTGTAACTCACCACTGGTGGGGTTGGACGTTCAGAAAGGTTGATCTAGATAATTTAACTGACTAGATGGCTTCAAGATGTTATGAAAGATGATGCAATTAGATGGCATCCCATATTTTGGTATTAATAAAATTAAGATCTTGGACGAGTTGGTGGATAGCTTGTAATTGGTTTTTATTGTATTAGTTATCACTTTATTGATAATGAAATCGAAGGATATGCGATATTTGGTTTTGTCTCGACTACACAATTCGGGAAAACTTAGAACGACTCCCCTTGTATCTTGTGGCTTAAATTGTGGGTAGTTTCCTGTTGACATTGCAAAAGTGCAAGAAGACTCTGTTCAGTGCTGTAATCACTTCAATTCTATTAAGATGTTGAACAGAACTCTTACAAGAATAAAACAGGGATCTGCAATCCAACTAGTTACATCCATGCTGTCTCAACTATTGGTGTTTTATATGTTCGTGATATCTTTTAATTCGAAATAGAATTAGTTACTGACAAAACAAGTGAACAGGTTTCCCAAAAACTGAATATCTTTGTCTGTAAATATTTTGTTTTCCATTCTATGTACTCTTCTTCTGTGCCACTCAGTGAAGATTATGGTTTCTAATTATTATTATTGTATCAAAACTTCTCCACAATTTGCTAATATATGGATTACAAGATTCCATTGATAAGAGCCAATTGGGTCTTCTTGGAGGTCCTGATATTTTATCACGTTTCTTTGATTTATATTCTTTGAAGTAGCTGCATATAAGAATGTCACTAGCCATGTTTTTGGCTCATAGAGACATAATCCAAAGTCAGGTTAATAAATAATTGTATAAAGTCATTGATGCTACAGGAGTTGTTATAGACCATTTATCTCCCTTTCACACCTTTGCTGCTTTTGTACTGTAGCTTTGACAACTATAATATGAGAAGATTGGTGTGGATACACAATGTTACTGCAAAGAATTTAGGTTCTTATGATAAAGAGAGAACACCTCAATCTTAATTTTCAAAGGTTGCGTAGGAGGATTGAGGGGTGATGGAGAATTGTTTTTTTTTTTCGAAAATAAATCTGAGATTTATTGCTATGCTAATTTCTTATTTTGTTTTTAGTCACCAGACAGCTTTTTTCTTATTCTACTTCCTTGTCATTTTCTTACCACTATTATGTTGAATTGTCATAGGGAATTTTAGCATCTCTTGCATGCACTTCTTATGCTTTTACATCCGTTTTCTTGTTTTTAAATTAAAAAGTATTCGATTTGTCCTGAATAAGCAAACCTGATTTCTTTGACGCACTCAACTTTTGTTTTCCTTTTCTGCAGGATTGGCCAATCTTTCTGTTACAGGTAAGATCGTGATTAGTTTCATTTATTTCTTCTATTTTTGATAGCCTAATCAACTTCATAGCCTCAAGTTACATCTCAATATGATTATCTTATTTCTGTGTTTGTCAAGTTAGTGATTCTCATTGTAGATGTATAATTTTTGATAGTATATAGACTATGTACAAAATTTTTTGTAAATAATGTAGTATGGGAAGAGTAGTGAAACGTTAAATCAGAAGGTTGGAAGGTTTGAAAATGGGTGGAAAGGCATTGAGGATAGTGAATGAAAATAACGGTGAAATTCTATTTCATTTTCAGGATCTGTGTGGGGTATGATACAACTAAACATACTCCATGCTACGATATTAGAATTTCATTTTGCTCAAGAGCATTGCGTTATGCGTAGCTTCTCTTCCGACTCCTAAATTTTTCGATATTTTCATTGAATAGATTGTGGAAAAGATGACCCTGACCTCAAGGAGGAGATGGAGAAGCAATTTGTTGATTTACTATCGGAAGAGCTGAAATTGCAAGAAACCGTAGATGAAGAGAGTTCCCGACACATGAACATCACCTTTGGTGAGGCAAGAAGATTGGCTTCTCAATATCAAAGGGAAGCCGAAAAATGCAATATTGCCACAGAAACTTGTGAGGGAGCCCGGGAGCGAGCTGTGGTACTGCTAACCAAAGAAAAGAAGATAACTTCACTTTGGGAACGAAGAGCTCGTCAACTTGGTTGGGAAGGCGAGTAAATAAAACCATAAGCCATGTAACTACTGGTCCTAATGAGAATGAAGTACCCAAAGGAGTTGTTTTTGCACCCTTCTGCTACTTGTATTCTTATATTCTGCCTAAACAGGTGCAGTATCATTGCTCAATGTCTGAAAGATGTGGAACGTATCTTGCAACCCCTTAACGAGGAATTTCTATACTAACTTCTGCTGATATAGTGATATACAACATATTGATACTGATTACTTTCGTCCTCACTGTTTGAAATATTCCTTGCTCTGTTTTTCCCTTATTAGAAGCAAAACCTGAAAACTGAAAAATGGAGTGGATACCATTTATAAATGCGTACATGATAGGGAGAGGGAGAAAAAACTATAAGTACTAACAACGGCAAGAATAGGGGAGATACTGACTATACGTATCTTTATATGTCGAGATCATATATGTCGTTTTTTCTAAAAAAAAAAAAAGAAGAAACTTATTATTATTATTATTATAATTTCCCTTGGAGCGAGAGCTAGATTAACCCTCATCACTAAAATCTCTTATTCATAGTTCTGATTGCCAGAAAAGAGTCTACATGATAGAAGCTACACTTATCGTTCTCAACTGTAACTAGATAAGGAAAAAATAAACAAAAAGAAATTCATGCATGCTACGATGATTCAGAAGGAAAATGCAGATTACATATACAGACTCCATATGCAAGTTGTGACGTTTTCAACTCCACGAGAGAGAGTTGCCACTGAAGAGCCTCATACACCTTGTCCAAAAGCAGCATAATCATCAAATCCGAAGTCACAATTTGCAGCGGTTTCATCCTGTTCCTACATATCAAGAACACCAGAGAAATTAGTATTGACCCGAGAACTAGAGATATGCACTGATATGATAGCAAGGAACAAGATAAACGAAGGTGGTTATGTAAGGCTACAGTACCCGTTTTATCATTGCGTTCATTAAATCATCCAATGAGTCGTAACTTTGATGAACGAAGCCACCTAGCAGCTTTGGTTGCTCCGAGAGGAAGCTCTCGTTGGACCTTGCTCTGGAGTCCAATGCAGATTTGTGACTCTCGTGGAGACTTAAAGCACCTCCACTTGATCTGCTATTTATAAACTCATCAATCTTCTGCTCAAATATTCCATTTTCTGGAGTTTGAGAATTTAAGGAACCAAAAGCATTGTTTGGAATCTGCCTGTAATTCTGCTTTTGTTCTACCCATCTCTGGTTTGTGGTTTGATTTGTATTTTGTATATCACTGACCAAATCTTGGCAAGACCTCTCCCTCGAATCTTGAGGAAGCACTGAAGCAATGATGGGGTTGTTCTGAGAATAAGAAGCAGTTGAAGAGTTATTATCTCTCATACGATTGAGAGGCAACTGAGGATGAAAAGGATTTGTAGAAAGCAAAGAATTTGGCTGAATTTTGGGTGATTCAATGGTATTTTGCCAGTTCTCGTTGCATTTACCAGGATCCAGCAGATTAGAGGGACAAGTGATACCAGTATTGAAAGACTCTGAGCTGAAAGAAGTCATGTTACTGGAAGACGTATTTCCAAATCCCCGAACAAGCATCATGGGATTATTTCCGTTACTGCTAAACAAGTTGCTAGAGCTACCAATCACTGCTCCTGAATCTGTAAATGTATTGGCAGCTGCAAAGATTTTTGAATCATCCATGCCATTAAAATTTAGAGGACCTTTCTGTTGAATTTGATCTAAATCCAATGACGGCATCCCTTGAAATAAACTCGGATTTTGACTTGAGGATAAGAGGACTGGGTGCGTCTTCCCAACCAAGTTACTCAAGTTTGGAGAATGAGTCGGTTGGACTAGAGGAGATTGCGTGAGATTACGAAGGTTCATATTAGCAGGACTATTTAGTCTCCCAAGTACGCCACTGGTCGCGTAAGGAGATAAAGCAACATTTCCGAGTCTTCCTGGTCCAGACAAAGTACGAAAATCTCCAAGTCCATCCAATGAACCCATTCGCATAAAAGGGGAATCCTTAATCCCAAAAGCAGCAGCCATATTTGCTTGCTGCGTTGTGACGTGGCTGATTCTTTTCAGGTAAAGCCTATACTTCTGCAAGAAGTTAAAAGACATTGAGATTGAATCTTCTTCAGTCGTTTTGCTTATATTATTTATAATTTAATCTAACGGATCACAAGACATCCAGAATAAAAAACTGTACCTGGAGGTGGCTCGCCACATTTTCCCGAGTAAGCCCTTCAACATTCATCATGTCAAGAATCCTTTTAGGAACAGCTTCTACATTGAGTATAAAATAAGGAATGGGACAATGAACATCAGTATGCAAAACAATTACGAAAAAACCTGCACATCGAAAGAGTAACAAGGTGGATGAACTTACTATCAATTCCTAAATGATTCACAGCCGCAACAAACTTCCGGTGAAGCTCTATAGACCAGACTACACGAGGCTTTTTTTGTGTTGCAGGATCTTCACTTTCATTTCCATTATCTTCGCTATCGTCTTCCTCTTCCTTTCTTTTTCGATTAAATTTCCCGTGCTGATCTGGATTTTCTCTTGTGGGAGATACATAACCTTCTCCACTGCCTGGCTGAGAATTGCATTGATCAGTGGATGTATTCTGGTTCTTTGAATCGAACTTGTTCCTCCTAATTACATGTTGCCATATATTCCTTAACTCCTCAATCCGGACGGGTTTCACCAAATAATCACAAGCACCATGAGTAACCCCTTGCATTACAAGTTTGGGATCGCTATTTGCTGACAACACTGCCACAACATTAACAAAAAAAATTCTAAGATCAGATTAGCTATGATATTGGTAATTCTACACTTCACAATAATCAC
Source organism: Dorcoceras hygrometricum (assembly GCA_001598015.1). Lineage (NCBI taxonomy): Eukaryota > Viridiplantae > Streptophyta > Magnoliopsida > Lamiales > Gesneriaceae > Dorcoceras > Dorcoceras hygrometricum. The sequence goes on along the minus strand of KV019049.1, from coordinate 82,617 downwards.
AATTTGGCATCTTCAAGCAAGAATCAGAACCCAAAAGCAAGATTGAATCTTGGTCTTAAAATCGAAAAGTAAACTTACTGATGACAGGCAAATCCATTTCAAGACCAACAAGTTCAAGAAGCTTAAAACCATCCATATCTGGCATGTGCACATCACTGATGATCAGGTCAAATCTGTCTTTGTTTTCCCTCAACATCTTCAACGCCATACGAGCCTGACTCGTCGTAGTAACTGTGGCAACCACAAATCAATTCCATGAAGGAAGTTAAGATTAGTCATGATTTGAATAAAAATGATAATAAAAGTATGTACTTGATACCAAGGCACCATAAAACGGCAAATAAAACAAAATATGTTAGAACAAGATTTCCAAGCAATAGCTCCCTAAGAGACATGAACATCGTACAATCGAGTGCAATGGTTGAAGAAAGTTACATCATATATAACCAAATTGTACATCATAAATTCTTTGACAGAAACAAACAAAATATACATTACTCCATTTGCAAAAATGAATGAATACTGCCTTGCATTTCATCCCCTATTTGATATACCGTATTTAGAATGTGCTTGAAAGATGCCTTGATCATCTAAAGTGTATCAAAGTAAGGGCCTCACAGTTAAGACACTATAGAGTCGCCAAGGCTGAGCCTTGCCGAGCCCCAAGGACCAACAGTATTGATAAACTTAGGGCACAGTTTCAGGACGTAAATAATAGAGCGATCCAAGAAAAATCAAAATTTCAAACTGCAGCACCTTTCACATATATGATTAAGGGGACAGGCTGCTTTGGCATGTAGAGTCTCATTATAAATCCTAAAACTGTTATTGTTAACTTTCCTTTAAGCATCAGATAGACAATTCTAGATTCACAGCATTTCGGAGAAAAAACTTGAAACTAAACAGATTCAATAGACCAGATTTGGAACCTATCTCAAAGCTTCCCCAAGTTCATGATAAATGAGAGTCTGCTAAACATCATTTTACCAATCAAAGACAAGATTCATATAGGGACAGTAGGAAGGATAAATAAATCAATATATTGGCATAATAGAACGAAACTGGAAGCCAGAGTTTTCATATATTAAATGTGAAAAACAGAAAAGAAGATAACCAAGCGGATCAACAAAAATTAGACCCAAAACAAAAACATCAGGTTATGAAATGCCATATAGCATAATTAACTTTGACATCTTAGGTTAATCGTGATGACATATTCGAGAATTGGAAGACCCACACATAAAAATATTGAAAATCGTGAAATACCCATAACCATAACCAAGTCAAACCCGGATATTGATGAATGGAAGCAGATACGTCATGAACCAATCAACAGGATTTCAACGAAATTCCTAAGTAATATAATTATAATATAGCTAGAAATTTCAAAAACAAATCCACTATGCCACTCGACAAATCCACTGAAGAAGAGTTAGCAACCCAAAACAGATGAATTACATACCATGATACTGGCACTTCCTAAGCAAAGTTTCCAACAACTTCAAGCAAATCGGGTCATCATCAACAGCAAGAACACGCAGGCCCGCTGGAAACTTAACAGATTGTTCATTGTCAAGATTGGTTTTCTCCACAATCATTTTGTACAGCCCACAAAATTTGAGGAACCCAGATGAGAAAAACGCAGATCAAACCCTAAAGATGGGATATTGGACAAAAACAGTCACTTTCTTGCACACCAAACACAAGACCCAGATGCCAAAAGGCTTCCCTTAGGACAAAAACTTCAAAAGAATCGGAAAATATCGAAACAGAAACACATAGTACACCGTCAGTGTGCGTAAAGAGAGAGAGAGAGACGGGGGAAAGACTTGGTTTAAGAAAGTAGGACCGTACGTGTTGACAACGATAGTGATGGCCACAACATAAGTTAAAGGCTCCAACACAGCAAGGAACCAAATCGTATAACAATTTTCATCACTTTCTTCCTCCCTTCCAACAGTACCACTGTGTGTGTGTGTGCGATTTGTTTTTTCCTTCAACTTTCACCCCCCTTTTGGTGAATTATTAATAGTGACAACAGTTGAGGTGTTATATTATAAACATGGATATAGATACACGCACAAATGTGTATATGTGCGTGTCTAAGTGGGTGTAAATAATGGAGCTTTATGGTGTCAAATAATGGAGCTTCCTTTATAGTCCGCTTCCAGCAAACTTTTTTCTCTTTCTTAACTCAGATGGAGCCAGAAAGCATGCAATTTTGGAAAGGGTGGACTTTTCTGTTATCATTCGCTGTGTCATCCCCACCGAGATAACCGTACACACCACACTTGGTTAGAGAAATCCACACCCTTGGTTTCCCTTAATCCTATGTAACATACTCATTAGATTATTGGGTTTGTTTCTATAAAAGATGTAGGGCCAGTTCGTGTTCATACACATTTAACTATGAATATAAACTATTACTTGTTCCTATCGATGTCAAGTTGGTGCCGTATGCGATCGACGTCTCTCTATCAAGTATTTCGTGGTCTATCATCTGAGAGTTCGCCACCAAAATGACAGTGGCTATAGGTTCCCAACGAGGAAAATGACATTCGTTATAGCATCTCCAATCGAACGCTATTATGGAGATTTATATTAATTTGGTGTCAAAAAACTCCTCCAATGCTGCTTTATTTTGTACGATATTTTGGAGATTCGTCCAAGCGAAAATTTAAATAACACTCCAAGGTAAGAATGATTCTGTCATGGGAAGGTCTAGGTATTCTTTGTAAAAGATATCCATCTGAATTCCTTTCGTTTCGGACCCTAGCTAGGTGCTACCAGACTGGTCAAACGTGAGTGATTTCAGTTGAGGTTATTTTAGCCTTTTGAAATTTTCTTTGTTTGTTTATGTTTTTTTTACAGAAAGAGAACAATCAATCAGAATCTTGGTAATAATTTGGGGATTTAATGCTAATGATGATACCATTTACCTTTTATGGGAAATCATTTACAGCATCCAGCAATATAAGATATACCATTTTGAAATTACAAGGTTGCTCAATGTGTGTTATTTTCAATAAATAGTACTTTGACTCACATTTAAGTACCCTGTCTAAAGGCATTCAAAGCCACCATTTAGTGAGAATCTTTTATAGTTTAAGCATTGGATCTAAAGAAAGGACATGTTTTCAAGAAAAGCGTGCGCAATATATATTGGATAACCATGGCTATGGAATAAGATCAAATTAATATAAATAAAAATATATTGTTTTAATCATTTTGGATTATTATAAAGCTAGCTACTTTTGGATTACGCATAAGTATTTGTGGTGGTTATACAAATCTAAGCCACTTCGTTAATAAACCATGATATTAGTGCAAAAATTTAAATTTTCTTACACGTTGGTTGATTGTTTTTAAGGCTTTAATATAGGATTATGTCATATCCCATGATAAATCACGTTCGCAAATCTTTGACTGTCACGCACTAAACAAAACAATTGTTTAGTGTGTAAAAGCTCGAATCAAAGCATAAAGAAAAATTTCCACCTCATTGTGATGATGTACCAATCTCTATTCTGCATATACCACCACCATGTTGAAAATAATATAAAGTATACTAAAGATTTATATTCTTTGCATCCTATATAATAGTCAATCCAGAACTTTATATCTAACCAATTCACTTTTAATTTTATGATAACGCGTAATAAGGAAATCGATTCCTTATGAATAGAGAAAAAAAGGTACCATGTGGGTTGTCTCTATTATATTATCATTCGGGAAAATTAGACAGAAAAATTATTTCATGCGGGACAATATTATTACGAAGAGGAGTCCCGATGATATGGAGAGGTCCTTTGACGGCTGAAAAGCAAAAAAATGTGAGGAATGAGTCCAAGAATTGATTGATGATATGGCTGCTGGATACGAGAGGCCGTCTGTATAATTAATTTATACAACGCAACTTTGACTTATATGGCTTCATATATCTTATATTGTTTTTATGTTTTTTTTTTCCTTTTCAAAATTTCACAATATCTTATGTCTACTCTAGTCTAGTAACGGATAAATAATTTTTTCTTTTTTGAGACAATACTACTATACTAGTATTCGGGCTCTTGACCACCTCCAACCCATAATACTATTTTGATGTAATTTCTGCACTAAAATGGTACAATTCCCACATCAAATATACATTCATTTCCAACTCATTTACTTCAAATCGTATATCAAAAGGTATATTGTCAAACATTCCTATTATTTTCTATTTGTTATATTTTACTTATTAATTTTGATCATTTACGTTATTTGTTTTATGTTATATTTTATCTCGTTTAATTATATTTATATATATTTATATTTTCAATTATGTATTTTAATTTTAGTTCGAAATTATACCATTGCATTATTTATGGATAAGAAAATATTTAAAAATTAATCAAGATAACTTTTTAATACATTCTAAAAATAAATTATATTTCTAAATAAATATATAACATAAAAAAATATGAATCTATTATAATATTTAAATAAAATGGAAAAATTAACTTTTTTAGTTAAGTACTAATTTTTTTAATTTTTTTCAATTAATTATATAAAATAAATTTATTAAATAATTGTTTAAATAAAAAAAAGAGGAATACACCAAACTAGCGCACAACAAAATGTTCAGCGTCAAATTTGGTGCTGGGTTTTAGGGGTTGCACTAATTTGATGAGATCGTGCAGCCTCATTGGAGATGAAATCCTACACCAAAATGGTGATTTACATATAAATTAGCTACTACGAAAAATATCTGACCAATCAATTACATGGAGTCACCTTCAATTAATTACTATCTCATTAGTTGCGTCAAAGTTATATGTAGGGTTCAATTTTTCAGTAAGTTTTAAGAACTTTATGAAGCCATTTGTAGATATATTAAAATCTGAAGTATAAAAAGTAAGATCTCAAGATATTTCTTCAGTTGAGCCTAAATGGTTTCGAATCTATTTCTCTCCTTTTATCCTTCATTTCATTATATTTATACGAATTTCTCTTACTTATTCCCAATAAAAATAAAATCATTTTATACTAACAAGTAATTAATTATCTATGTTCCTCTTCATTTCTTTTGTTTCTTATTTGATTCGTGTAAAAGGTTTTTGGAATTGTGAATTGATTTTATAACTTTTAATCCATAAGATATACAGTTGAGTTTAGTATTAAACATGATAAGAAAATTCATCCAAGAGCTACATAGCATTTAATGTTTAAATAGTTGAATAGAAATGGTAAAAACTTTATATATTTTTTTTGGAAAAAAGTAATCAATATTTTGGAATAAAATTGATTTTTTTTAAAAAAGAACTGAGTAGTTAAATTAGGGTCAACATCTAATAATTTTGTCGGTTTTCGCTATTGTTTTTTTTTAAAAAAAGTTAACCCATTAATGGACTAACCTTCTGTATAGGTCAAAGACCTCTTGGCCCACACATGTGGTAAATCGAGGGATATGCACGAGTAGACAGTGGCCCGGAGAAGAGGACCCATATAACGGACTAATTCCCAGAGCATATCCTCACAATATTTCAGTGGGGAATATGCTCCACACGAGAATTGAACCCGTGAAGCAGAGGAAGGTACTCCCACATCAATCCAGGTCTTATCAACTCGTCCGTACCCAGGACGGTTTTCGCTATTTGAGTCCTATGTACAATGGATTCATAATTTGGCTGGAAATTGCAACTGGACAACGGACTTGGTGATACGCGGATAATTGAGAATTTTATCTTTCATGGAAATCTTTTAGCCATCATAATTTGAATGACACATTGAATTTATGATATGACATTTAATTTTTGTTCTTGTCCCGTGTAGCTAATCAATGCATACGGGACAAAACATATAATTTTCTCAAAATATAATATAACATATATACCCAAACTATAAATTATCATGTTAGCAAACGTGCGTCATTAAAGATTATTTTATTAGAAAACAACTTTTTTGTGCAAATTACGTGCACATAAGGTGCACTATCCTGCACATAAGGTGCACGTTTCGTGAACAGAAATTCAAGATCATCGAAATCTTACAACTTAAAACTTACAATTGAATACATACAACATGGTTTCTTACACAACACACGACACTCTGATCAGTTTAAGAAATAATTAGTTCATGTATATCAACAAAATAATGGAAGTCAAAACCCCTCTCCGTCTCCCTCAAGCAAGCAGGTTCCTAGTCTTTCTTTACATATGGAACGATTGCTAACATGGGGTTCGCTGCAAACAGAGGCAACATCAATCAATTATAACACTAGTGTCATTCAAATAATTCATTGATTATCTTTACACCATAGCAAGGGGCTGTAGAATTACCCGAACTGTCCTCTTGGGGTTCCGAAGATGGACGTTCATATGGGACAATGGCTGCAGAGACAGAAGAGTTTCAGTCTCTAATGTCGGTCCAAGTTTTGTCAGAAAACCAAGTAAGATAAGATCATCGCAAAACCTGTTGTTTCTGTCCCAAGTATGTCGCGTGAAGAACGACGACATCGCTTTTTCGCAGCAGAGTTCTCGACATATGCTACAGGCGACTTAAACGAAAACTGAGACGTGGTGACCCCGTCTTGTGCGAACTGCGGATGCTCATCAAGGAACCTGGAAGAAGACATTCGTCAGTTATCAAAAGTGGATGTTTTGAACAATAAGATATACTTAGTTCATAAGTTTAGCATTTTAAGATTGGATCATACCGACTAAGTTCCACCATCGAACGCACTCTCTTCTTGGAAGGTGTCACATAATACCTGTTAAGATTATTTTCAGATGAAATATTGTTCAGAAAAGAAAATGTTGTCTCTATTAGCTGAGAGTGAATCATAGAGTGATACATACACATCAGCGAATTTCGTGCCTCCTTCGGCTCGAGCTCTAATAACTCGCTGCCATCCCCTGGGAGTCCGGGGAATGTTGGGCTTGTCCATTGCCCATGGCGAGCCTTGGTCCTCCCTCTTGATATCAGATTCCTTGTCGCAGGATATATCAGGCCCCCACTGCTGCCGGGCTATATCACACGTGAAGGGTCGTTCGTCTATCCTTTCTCTTATCCCCTCGTATTGCTCCTTCGAGGGGACGAGCCTCCACTTTAAACAGGAGGCACATTGGACTGCGTAAGCCTTAACAGACTCCCAAACGTTTTCCACAGAGCTGCTTGGATTCTGTTCCATTTCGACGACTGCAAACAACAACGAAACAATATGTTAAAAGTGTCAGTGTGACGATCCTGCTTTTATATTGGACATCAGTGATCAGGTTTCGAACTAGAAAAGAAAAAAATAAATGTAGATCTGGACAATGAAAACCTAGTTAACTCAAGGGGCTCAAAAAAAAAAATTTAGTGTTAGTATAGAATAAATAAACACATATATTCGGAAAACAGCTTAACAAATATAGAATTTTCTAGTTCTTTTTTTCTGAATAAAATTTATGTGTCGTAGCAAGTGACAACCTCTTGTGAAAATCAAGGAATCTATCATCCAAAAACTTTACTTACTGGACTTTGTGAAGATCTTGCTCGATAGATCGAAAATGGACAGAAAAGGTACAAGGTTTTTGAAGTAGTAGCATATAAAGTACAAGATGGCAAAAACTCATAGACGAAAATTTCATATGGACAATCATTATCATCATAGTTTATATTAACCAACACATGCATTGTTTCATATTATTACCAAGGAAAGTTTCTAGTAAAGCAACAACAATCAGAGGCAAGAAAATAGACCTGGGCTACCAAGAAACAGTTTGAATATCTAACCCTTGCCGCCCAAGAAAAGAAAAGACTTCACAAAATCGAATCGAATATAACTCATTAACTGTAAGACATTGTTCTATTAATACTACAGATATCTGCCATGGGGTATTGGAATAATAGAAGGACCTCGACCGACATACGAATACGTCCATTATACACTTGTGAAAATGCCATCTAAAACATGCCAAAACAAGGATATGCTAACTTTGACAAACAATAGAAAGGACAATACAAATACAACCAAGTGGTACCTTAAAGGGTTGCCATGCATCAGTCAAGATGAAGTAAACTTCGAGAAAAGACAGAAGTACTATTATTTGTAAAACATACAATAAGATTACATAATGTCAATGATCAAAGGTCATTTAAATCTTATGGTCAAGACATAAAACAGTTGAAAGAATGCAAACATGAAGGCAGACTAGATCATGAAACTTTAGAAGTAGTGACATCAAATACTGGAGTACACTAAATTGCCACTAATTAGTTAGAGTATCATGGGGATCAAGAATAAATGAAGAAAGAGTAAAACTGATTTCTAAGCACGAAGAAAAGAAAAGGCCGGCGTCACGTTTCGTATGTATGCATTGCAGAGATTATATAACCGATGGAAAAACTTGCTATAACTGATTCGAATTAAATAATGAACTGGCTTCTTCTGTTGGAAACACTCAAGGATCGGTAGCGATTTTGAGCCACGTGGACCGTATACGAAAGGTTTAAGTTGTTATGTATGTAATGGCACATGGAACCACATGTGGATGCATGTGCCTATACATTGCTCTACGTTTCCCTTGCTCTTTGTAATAATTAAACTGATGGAAATCTTTAACACTAAATTCCCCATAACTTTCATGCCATTAGGTGCACTTTTCCCATAAAACTAGACAACTCCATTATATTAACTTCATGTAACTCGGACGGCCCTAAATCTTACAAGCCATATCCTACTGCATATCATGATGAAAGTATTATCACATTGTCATTTACCAAACCATATCCCACTCCATGCAAAGTTTCAAATCTTAACTGCTCTATCAAAACGCGAACCATGTATGTACTTACGTGCAAACAACAAGCAACCAGAATAAAAAGATCAACAAGGTAAAAGAACGGAGAAAAAATCCCATGTTTCAAATCATCTAAACAACAGAAAATTTGATACATACACAATATATCTCTTTTCGTGACTATGATTGTATTCAGTAATTATTCGAAGTGCACAGTTTTCAACGAAGATACAACCAGAGATAAAGGGCAAGAGTAACTAAATTTCAACAGATCCGTATACTGATGATTTGCAAGACATAAAAACACACATTTGCTTCCTTGCGTGGCTGATGAATAAATAGAATAAACAAATTTCTACCACAAGAAAAACGAAAAACAACAAAGAACAAAAAAAATCACACAAAGCAATGACATAAATCTGGAAAAAAAGAGCAGTAATAAAATGAAAGAACACTGAAAGGAGCTGGAAATATACCACTAAAAGGAGATGAAAAATCGCTGTGGGTTTCTCAAACGGTCCCGATCCGCGTTTCTAGAAGAGGATTGTGTTTGTTGGGACAGAGCTCAGAAAGTGAGAGGAAGACGAAGAGTTCTTGCAAGGGTTTGCTGCTAGGGTTAGGGTAGGCGAGGAAAGCAAGGAGAAGCAAAAGGGTGCTATATATGTATATATGTAATTGACCTAACACGACATCTGTCATTTCAATTGTATGGTACAATAAATTTTTAATTCTTAAATTTTAGTGGGTATTTTTTTGTTCTTTTTTCTTCTTTTTAACTTAGTGGGTTGTATTTGAATAATAAATTTTAGGTGAAATATTATTTTAAGTATTAAAATTTAATTTCTGATCCATATTAATGAATAAAATATTTTTTTATCAAGATTAAAAGCGAAAGTAGCTAGAATACTTGTTTTGTTGCTGATTTACTGGGGAAAATTTCGAGTATGTCAAAGAAACCATAAGTTTGGTAAAGTAAGATATTGGCATTGTGATAAGCTATATAGATGTTATTTAGGGGAATAGAAAACCCACGTCAAAATTTGTAGAAAATAATCGTAGAAACAAATCACATGGTGCACTAATAAATATATATACGAACTAAATTTATAATAATCTTAATATTATATACATTTACAAGATGATGATTTAAAACTATTCTAACGACTTTCGTTTAATTAGCAGTGCCAAGCATTTGGATAGAGAATTCTGGATCTCAGGAAACATTTTCTCATATGAAACTTTGAGAAATTGGACATGAAATGATAACTTGCAATAAAATTACATAATTTCAATGATTTTGATGCCAAAAGATGAAAAAGCTTACGCGGGAATCGTACTCGGGAACATATGCCCCTACCAATAGATGAAAGAGCTTACACGGGAACCGTACTCGGGAAAATATGTTCGGGAAAAACTTGCTCGTAAAAGCTTACTCGGGAACATCTGTCCGAGGATTCCAAAAGTGAAAAGCTGTCTAGCACATGCTTGTTAATGATTAAATCGGGTAGCGTGTTGTCAGGCTTCTATTCAGTTCTGATTGGCCTAGTAACTTGTGCAAACTAAGACTGGCAGACCCATACCTAATCATGAGTGGCCAGGTGGCGTATACGCAATCGAGATACCTTTTTTCAACTATAAATACTTGAGTCTCTCGCAAACAAGAGACATAAGAATCTTGACTTACCATAAAAGAAAAAGCATTACAAGATTTCCCGATTAGAATTTGCTGAGTTGTGTATTATTCTCCTCGGGTGGTGATAATTAGCTCTTTGGTCGGGGACCGAGGACGAAATTTGAGTAGCATCAATTGGCGCCGTCCGTGGGAACCAAATAAAAGAGAGTGAAAATGCCACCAAGGAGGAACAGAATGCAACACAGCGGGGAATCTAGGAACAATGATTCAGAAAGCTCTCCGGGAGGATCAAAAAGACAAGAAGTTCTCACTACTGAGCAAATCATGCAATTAGTAGCTTCTACGGTGGAACAAGTCTTAGCTCGTCGGGAAGGAACGCAACCAGAATCGAGATCCCAATCCCAAGAAGAGAAGGTTAAGAAGTTACAAGAAGAAGTACAACGATTGAAGGATGCTCAGCCAGCTCCATCTCCATCGACAGATCGTAGTGTTCCCTTTTCAGAAGATGTCTTGGCAGCTGAATTACCTCCCAACTTTAAATTCCCCCGTGTAGGGGAATATGACGGTACTGGGGATCCAGAGGAGCATCTATCCCGTTTCGAGCATGCGGCCCTATTACACCGGTACCCAGATCCTATCAAATGTAGGGTATTCCTAACTACTCTTGTTAGGTCAGCCCAGCAATGGTTCAAATTGTTGCCAGCAGGAAAGATCACATGCTTCAAGGATTTCAGCAAGATCTTTTTACACCAGTTCGCCAGTAGTAAGAAACAGCCCATGACTACATTAAATCTGTTTAATGTAAAACAAAGGGAGCAGGAAGGCTTACGTGACTATCTCCGACGATTTAATGCGACTACTATTGAGGTACCTTCTGCTACTCCTGATCTTTTGATTGGAGCATTCACACAGGGATTACGTGGAGGAGACTTTTTTAGATCCCTGATAAAAAAGCCCCCGAAGACCTTCGATGAGTTATTGACGCGGGCGGAAAAGTATGTAAATGTAGAAGAAGTGCAAATTACCAGGAAAAGTGATCAAAAGGTTGCCGTTAAACCTTCTCGGGATACTCGGGTGGAAAGATCTTATCCCCGAATACAACATCCTGAAGCGCCGCTATTGTTAGGACAAGTTGGTGCAAAAACAACATTGAAGGTTAGCAAAGCAAGGGCCCTGGAGATATGCGATGAAAGAAAGCTGGTGCGGAGACCAAGGAGTAGCGAGGTAGGACCCCAGAGGCCACAATCAGACAAGTTTTGCGGTTTTCACAAAGAATATGGTCACACTACCCACGAATGTAAACATTTTGATTACGAGTTGGAGCGCATAATACAAAATCATCCTGATGTGAAAGAACTTCTAGTCGGGAGGCACGCAGATGCCACATTAAAAAGAACATGGGAACGACCAGGATACTATCAGGAAAAAAGAAGAGGGGGTGAAAGAGGTGCACATTCCCGGGGGTCCCGGGAAATGCCGCAAAGAACACCTGATTCCCCACCTCCTCGGGGAACAATCAATATGATTTCAGGAGGATCCACGGATGGAGATTCAAACAGGGCAAGAAAATCTGGTAAGAGACAGTTGGAAAATATACAGGTGTTGGCAGTAGAAGATCGAAGTGGTCCCGTTATATCTTTCAGTTTTGATGAATTACCCGAGAATGTAAAAACACACAATGACGCCCTCGTCATTCGGGCCATGGTGGCGAATTATGATGTGGCCCGTATTTTCGTTGACTCGGGAAGCTCCGTCAATATATTGTTTAAAGGAGCTATGGAACGAATGGATCTGGGAGAGTATCCTATGAATGCAATAAAGACACCCGTGTATGGTTTCACGGGAGACTTTTTGGAGCCCGAGGGAGAAGTATACCTACCGATGTCCTTAGGAACTGGGGAGAAGAAGAAAACACGGATCGTTGGATTCACAATAATTGATGCCCCGTCATCTTACAACATTATCTTAGGGCGCCCGGCTATGGCCTCCTTTATGGCCGTGGCCTCTGCCCTCCATCAAAAAATCAAATATCCTGTGGCAGGGGGAGTAGGAGAAGTTCGGGGAGATAGGAAGGTGGCACGAAAATGCTATGTGGAAGAGATCCGAGTGGAGCAAAAGGCACAAAAATCGCGGTGTTTGTCAAGATCCCGAGAAGAAATTTCCCGAGAGGTATACTTGGCTGAGGATGGTTCCCAAGTTTCAACCGAGGAGGATAGTGAAGAAATTCAGTTAACAAGCGCAGGGGAAATAGTAAGGGTAGCTCGGGCATTGTCTGAGGAGATCAAAGCTTTACTAATCCAGTGCCTAAAAAAGAACAGGGAGGTGTTCGCATGGACATCAGTTGACCTCTCGGGGGTGGATCAGCAAGTCATGGAACATCGCCTCAACACTCTTCCGGGGGTTAAACCTATTGTCCAAAAACGCAGGCATTTTGGACCCGAGAAAGACGCTGTCATTAGAAACCAGGTAGAAGAATTGTTGAGAGCTGGGCATATTCGGGAGGTGCTTTTCCCGAAATGGTTATCCAACGTGGTATTGGTCCCCAAGACTTCAGGGAGTTGGCGAATGTGTGTTGATTTCAGGGACTTGAATAAGGCATGTCCTAAAGACTGTTATCCTCTGCCCCGCATCGATCAATTGGTGGATTCTACCGCTGGACATGAGTTGCTTTGCTTCTTGGATGCTTATCAAGGGTACCATCAAATACCATTGGCCCGAGAAGACCAGGACAAGGTTAGTTTTATTACTGCCGATGGCACTTATTGTTATACTGTTATGCCGTTTGGCTTGAAAAACGCAGGGGCCACGTACCAGAGACTCATGGATAAAGTTTTCCGAGAACAAATCGGGAGAAATGTGGAGGTCTATGTGGATGATATTTTGGTTAAATCACGAGTAGAAGAGGATTTTGTAAGAGATCTGGAGGAAACTTTTCGTACTTTACGAAAATATGGGTTAAAGTTAAATCCCAAGAAGTGTGTCTTCGGGATACGGACGGGAAAGTTTTTGGGATATATGGTGACCCGGCGAGGTATTGAAGCTAACCCCGAGAAGATACAAGCAATTACCACTATGAGTTCTCCTCGGAATATCCAGGAAGTCCAAAAATTAACTGGGAGAATAATAGCTCTCTCAAGATTCATATCCAGGTCGGCAGATAGGAGCTTGCCCTTCTTTAAAATATTACGGAAGGCTAAAAATTTTGAATGGGATATACGTAGTGAACAAGCCTTCCAGGAGCTCAAAGAGTACTTACAACGACTTCCTGTCCTTAATAAGCCCCAAGAAAGAGAAGAATTGTCTGTGTATTTGGCAGGGACGCAGGAAGCGGTCAGTTCAGTCCTGGTGCGAATAGAAGAAAAGGAGCATTTACCCGTGTACTTCGTCAGTCATGCGTTAAAAGGAGCCGAGATAAGATATACTATTCAAGAGAAACTAGTTCTTGCACTGGTAATAACTGCCCGACGATTGAGGCCATATTTCCTTTTCCATCCGATTAGCGTACTCACCAATAGCGAGGTCGGGCACATAGTCAACCATCCAGACACCTCGGGCAGATTGGTAAAGTGGGTCACTGAGCTAGGAGAATATGATATCAAATTCAAGCCAAGAACAGCAATCAAGGCACAGGTATTGGCTGACTTTATTGCAGAGACCATTCATATGGAGGAAAAGATGGTGTGGAAAATGTTTGTAGATGGATCTTCCTGCCAATCGGGAAGTGGAGTAGGAATTATCACTATATCTCATCGGGAAGAAGAGAGCAGTATATCGGTGCGGTTAGACTTCCGGGCATCTAATAACGAAGCCGAATATGAAGCTATTCTCCTCGGGCTTCGTACAGCAAGAAGTATGGGCATCTCCCATCTCATTTTGTTCTCGGATTCAAAATTGGCAGTACAGCAGAGCTTAGAAGTAAGGAATGAAAAATTACGCAAGTATGTTGATACTCTGGACAAACTGAAGAAGAAGTTTGTAGAACTCACAATAAAACATATACCCAGGAAAGAAAATGAAAAGGCTGACAGGCTGGCCAAGTTGGCTAGTGCAATTGATACAGAAGCAGAGGGTGAATCGCCTTTCCAAGAAAGGGTTTCACAAGTCGAACAAGAAGTGGAGATGATAATGCAAATCGAAGAGGCTGATTGGAGATATGACATTTATGAATATCTTCGAAGCGGGAGAATATCCAGTGATGCTCGGGAAGCTCGGGAATTGAAGAAGAAGGCAGTTCGTTTTGTGCTGTTAGACGATGTCCTATTCAAAAGATCTTACTCC
>KV019049.1:30756-65230 GCA_001598015.1 Dorcoceras hygrometricum | reverse complement strand
TGGGATCGACCCGCTCCTCAGCTTGTGAGGTGGAACCTCGAGAAGCTTCAGATTTCTTCTTCTTGTAAGCTTCTAGCAGGTGGGATTTCATGATTCTTTCGGCTATACAAAAAAGAGCAAATGGTTAGAGATATGGAGCTAAGTAAAAAAGGGAGGAGTACCGAGAAAGAAGTAAAAACTATACCTAAGTCCCCTTCCACTGCTACCCCCTTCCGACTAAAACCAAAGTGGCATAGAAGATCTTCTCGGATTAAATCCCGAGCATTGAAACATTTTGTACACGCGTCCTTAATAAAGGGAATCGGGTCGTATTCCTGGACTGGTGGAGGAAGAACCCTTTTCGTCGGCTTCTCAACCCATGACATGTCACAGTACCATGCTATCCCTTCCCGAACGTTACGTCGCACAAAAAAATAGCGACTCATCCAACCCTTATGAGAGGTGGGGTTCCCTTTTATGAACCCGTACTCGGACTTCAAGCGGATGAAAAATTTCCCGACGTCTTTTTGTCGGATTTGAGTCATATTATAAATAAGGTGGAGGGAAAGAGGAGCTTGGTAATACTTCAACAGAATTCCTAGACCTAACAAAGAACTATATGAGTTTGGAGTCAATTGGCTGGGACAAACGCACAGATGATCGCAGAGACTTTGGATAAATCGGGGAATGGGGAATCTAAGACCCATCTCTAGTTGATTTATGTAAAAAGTGTGGTATCCTTCCGGGGGAAGATGAGCTCGGTCCTCGGGATGAGGAATCAAAATATCATACTGGTCCGACATACCGGACAAATCCTTTATAAAGGCTTTATCAGACTCTTGCAACAAGGACGCCTTGATCTCATACCAAGGACGACCCTCTGCCAATAGAGTGGCCTCTTCGATATTTATCCTAGCTAAAAGTTCTCTACGAGAAACCTTGTCGGGAACAGTATTAGCACTTATGGTGCCCGACGAGGAAGGGGATCCTAAGGATTGAACAAAATCTACTACTGCACGATTATCTATAGAAGACATAATGCAAAGATTATAGTACTTACAGGAATGATTTGGAGACGAAAAGAAAGAAGGCAGAGAACTTGGGAAGCAATTTCGGCAGAGTAACGGTAGTTGAGAGAAAGTGAAAAAATGAAAAAGAAGGATGCGGCTATTTATAGGAAGATCAAGCGAATTTAGCAACATCACACACGATAATTCACGTACTTCAATTTTTAAACTAGTTATTTATCTTATAAATTTGATGCCAAAAGATGAAAAAGCTTACGCGGGAATCGTACTCGGGAACATATGCCCCTACCAATAGATGAAAGAGCTTACACGGGAACCGTACTCGGGAAAGTATGTTCGGGAAAAACTTGCTCGTAAAAGCTTACTCGGGAACATCTGTCCGAGGATTCCAAAAGTTGAAAGCTGTCTAGCACATGCTTGTTAATGATTAAATCGGGTAGCGTGTTGTCAGGCTTCTATTCAGTTCTGATTGGCCTAGTAACTTGTGCAAACTAAGACTGGCAGACCCATACCTAATCATGAGTGGCCAGGTGGCGTATACGCAATCGAGATACCTTTTTTCACCTATAAATACTTGAGTCTCTCGCAAACAAGGGACAGAAGAATCTTAACTTACCATAAAAGAAAAAGCATTACAAGATTTCCCGATTAGAATTTGCTGAGTTGTGTATTATTCTCTTCGGGTGGTGATAATTAGCTCTTTGGTCGGGGACCGAGGACGAAATTTGAGTAGCATCAGATTTCATAAAAGGTGGATGAATTCAAACATGAAGGAAGAAACAATAATGTACCCATGTTAGAATTTCCAAGTATCGTGGTTCTCTAGGGTAAATATGGATAAAATTATTCTAAGCTCAAATAATGGGTTATATATAGAGGTTTCAGACTTGCAACTTACACGGTGA
Source organism: Dorcoceras hygrometricum (assembly GCA_001598015.1). Lineage (NCBI taxonomy): Eukaryota > Viridiplantae > Streptophyta > Magnoliopsida > Lamiales > Gesneriaceae > Dorcoceras > Dorcoceras hygrometricum. Next base: position 63,318 of record KV019049.1, on the reverse strand, counting down.
GAATTATTGTGTCATATTCGATTCGCTGTGGTGAGGTTGAGTTTATGGAATTGAAAGCTTACTCTTTGTTTAACGAGTGCTTTTGATTAATTTTGATTTTGTTTTTTTTTCCCATAGTAAAGTTATATTATTTTAAATGGGTACTATGCTAAATATACTAGTGTACAAGCTGTGATACAATGGAAAGTACAACATTGTGAAAGCCCTTGAAAAAAAATGTGTCCCTTTGTAAATTAAGAGTGATCATGAATCGTCTCTGCCTTTTATGGGATTTCGACTAGACGGGAAGTCGGAGATAATGATACGAGAGGAGGTGGAGTAGCGGCATAAATGAAGAAGAGAAGCCAAAGTTGAAAGCAAAGGTGTTTATTCTTATGGGAACATGAGTAGAAGTTGTTTCTAGTCCTCTTCTCTTGTTCTATAGGATATAGGGTTTCTTGAATGGAACCCTAAGAGAGAAGTATAAACTATCGCATAATTTGCAATCATTATCGGTTTAGTTATTTTCATCATGGTAGCTTAACAGTGTCTTTAATTTCCCTCTTATTTCATCGTCTTGTAAATGTTGTTGTATTGCTTTGCCACTCTATAACAAAAGATAAAGCACAAATCCCTTGATAACAGCATTGAAATTAAATACAAAGGCTCATCCTTCAGTGCTCTAGTCTAGTACTTTATAATCTATCTTGGTCAGTGAAATCAATTAATTACAATATTATAGGGTTTGAGAAATGATCTCTTTTCAAATACCATACTTTTTGGTGTTTTTTCTTTTTTGTTTTTGAAAAACAATCGACAAATCATTTCACCAAAAATTCATTTGAAGAGGCCGGCACAACTTTCAGAGAAAAATAATGGCAACCGGGAATCATTTTCTTAGTGAATGAAAATAAATATGGTTTTAAAAATACATCTTTCATATACTTTTAATGTTTCATGTAGAAAATTATTCACAAATTAAATAGTGTACTAAATTTAGTAACATATATTTTTAAATACCTATACATGATATTTAGTGATAACTAATTATTAACTTGGGTAATTTCACGATTAACAGGTAAAGTCAAGAAGGTCAGTTGATCCTATCAGAAAACTTAACAGCTGAAATCTTATCAGGTGCAAACTAAGGATCAGATCAGTTTAGACTTGAATATCATATCAAATGAAGAACGGAAAATAACAGATACAAATATACAGCTCAAAAAGTTCATAATAAAGTTGCTCAAGAAACCAGTTGAAGAGTGGAACAGAAATGACATCAATATACAACTCATATGAGTTCATTAGTATAGTTCAACTAAGAAATAGATTAGTTACAGAGAAACAACTTAGATTTGCAAGACAACAAATATGAGCTACAAGATGTTGCTAGTAAATCATCTCTTACGGTTTTTAGGATATTAAAGCCGTTAGTCTAAAGATGTATCAACTATGGTGAATATCAGGATGTCAAAGAATATTAAAGCCGTTAGCTAAAGACTTATCAACCATGGTAAATATCAGGATGTCAAAGAGAATGATCCTGCCGATGTTTTCTGTTTTCTGTATAATATGCAAAGGACGATGAACATTTAATGCTAAGTACTTTTCTTGGAATGATATATAAGAAATATTAAATGCTCATGTGCTAACTATTAGAAAAGCTATAAGGAGAGTTATTGTTGTTGAGAGTTACTATGAAAGAGTGAAAATTTGAATCAATACACAAAAGACATATGACAAAAGACAATAGAAGAATCAAAAAACAATACAAAAAACACACAAACAAGCATCAAGGTGTCTTCATTTTTTAGTGTCTTCTTATAGAAAGAATCAAGCTTCATGCTCACTCATATTGATATATCTGATTTTTAGGATTAATATAGAGCATCTGAACTTACTTGCTTTATTCATTCACTAGAAGATGAACTTATAAAGATAATTTGTAAACTGAAAAAATAAGTATTCTGTTTATATTGAGAAGTTTAGGAGTTGCTGCTCAAAGTATAGTAGCGAAGCTGAAATGAGTTTGTACAAATTATTTGTACTAATCAAATTTTTTTAGTAGATCATGTTCGAAAGAAAGAGGGGTTGGTGTAGGAGTATTCAGTCTACGAATATCCATAAAATCATGTGTTCTTTACTCTAGATTTTTTACAATATGCATATCAAGCTTAGATATATTTTACGTATCACCGGTTTTAGAATATTCATTATGCAACTATTTTTAACCAGATAAATCAAGAACCGGGATTTTGTCAGCTAATAATACATTTGATGCACCGCCCCACATTTTTTTAAATACGTAGGTGTTTATTCACCCCCTTAACCAATTATCGATCCGCAACTATATTTTCTATGTATTTAACAGTTATTGGTTTTTTCCTATTACATATGACACTACTAATAGTTGTATTAGATATTATATTATTAGGTAAGCTTAATATATTATAATGATTCCATATTGAACTCAATATTAGAAGATTGTAAATTGTAAGTCAGCTATTAATATTACCTACTGTATTTATGTAATAACGATAATATTAATCAAACAAATTTGAAAGTACTCATTTATTATTATCCAGTTTGTATATTTTAGTTAGTATTATTGACAGGATCAAGAGCGTGCTGGGGGTTGAATAAACACATTCGAATTTTTGGCTAACTAGATCTGAAATAACATCTCAACTTTGGTTCTCCGACTGATCTAATATCCGACCTACAAAAATGTGCGGAAATAGATCTGATCGGGAGCGTGTTAGAGTTGAGTGAAGAAACACATGGCTAAGTTGAAATTGAATTAATAGCTCAGACTGATCTAATATCTCGAGCTACAAAAGTATGCGAAAATAATTCAATCAATCAGTGAATTTTAAAAGCGTATAAAATAAATAACATGCAATATTTTATGAAATTCGAAGACAAAACTTCTAAGTATCCTCTTCTGTTTCTAGAAGAATTTACTAGAATATTTTTTCTTAGTATAATCTCATTGTACAAACCCACTTCAATTCAGCTAATACATTTTGAGTTGAAACTCCTAGAATTTAAACCGAACCGACACTCTTCTATCAGCGACTTCTTTTACAAAGCAAATGAAATGCTTAAAACAACGATCCTCAAAGATCTGATATGTATCGTTATGTGCGAGTTGATGATATCAAGAATGATCACATCATGGTTCTTCACGATGATTTCACTTATTCTCACTTGTATATCTGATTTTTGAATATCTAGTCATATATATGACATTCTAACATTAATAAATATGATCGTTACTCATATCAACTATGAAGAAAGTAGGTTTCTTGAAACAGTACGATGATCATTTAATGTTTCATGTAGCTTTACTAGAATGGTATTAGCATTAAACTGATCTTCTTATCCTAGTTCTATCAGTCCGATATCTTATCCAACTCAATAATGCATTATGTTATTACCAAAACTTAATTATTCTCAACATTATTATTTTTATGTAAGTATGGCACAACAGTAGTATTAGATATTACATATAGTTAAGTTTAATATTTCTAACTATTTCATATGTTATACTCAAATATTAAAATTTGAAAAATATTATCAATCATGTATGTAACGCCTAGAAATTTTTCTACCCTAATCGCATGCCTTGCTATTTTATTTATTTCCATGATTATGCTATATGAGTCTTATTTTTAGAATTTTAATTTAGATGATGAGAGGCTAGAAAGGAGGCGACGGGGACATCGAGGTAAAGACAATTTTTAATTAGCACTTTATTTGTTAATTAAAAACTTTTATACATTAATTTACACAAATTAAAAACCAAACCCCTCCCTTAACCCTCAACATTCAGTCGTCCCCTTCATTCACCAAAAACATCATTTTGTTAAAAAAAAAAAAGAAGTAACCCTAGCCTCTTCTCCCAAGTGTGCCGCCTCCCCCTCCCCTTGATAGACTTCCCTCACTTTTGAAGCTCAATCCTCTTTCCCTAGCTTGGTGTGGTGTTCCTTGTCTTCCTATCAGCCTGCATCAGCATCTTGGTTGTAAGTTTTAACAAGAGAGGCAAGTACAAAACGATTTCTTGATGCATCCTTCAAGCGATATATACTCATGTGTGTAGATTTAAGGATTTTTTGTTGTTTTAAATTTATATTTGATGATTGATGGTAAATGTAATTTGTTCATGTACTTGGTAGCCTAGATCAGATCTAGACGTGAGAGATCGGTGTATGCGTCGGCTAGGGTTTTGAGGAAGGAGAGGTATAGCATGGCATAGGTTTCGGTCCATAGGGGTTAGGATGGAGTCTAATGGTCGTCCATGGGTTGTAATAGAGGCTGTTTGGGTCCTGGAGTTGATAAAAGTTAGGTGTTTTTAGATGAGGTCTCAGCTTATGACAGATTCGCCTCTGTGCGCGAGCAGCGGCCTTACGGGCGTCGGGTTGATCACATCGTGAGTTTTTTTTAGTCTTGTTTGTTCCAATGGATATTAGTTTGAATTATGGTGACATGGGTTAAAACAAGGAGTGATTTGGTTAAGAAATGGAGTTTTAATGATTTTTACCGTTTTGTTGCTCATAGTGAGCCTCGTCGGGTCATTTTTGTAAAAATTTAGATTTCGAGTCTTATGGGCTGCCGAAGTTTGGATGACTTTATTTGATGTTTAAGCATATTTAATATTTTTTCCATCATTTTAGAATTTATTTGATTTATGAGATTTTTGGCAATTGTCATGATAAATTAATGCATAGAAAATGATTTTTTATGCATGTGCGATTTTTAACTGTCACTGCTGGACTTTTATGATGAATATTATGAGAATAAAGTTTATAAATTTAGGAAGGAAATTATTTTGAGGATTTGAGATTTATTATGAGGTTAGAATGAGAAGAAAATAAAATTTTTGAATGACGGTACTTGATTGTAGTTTTTTTATGACGGGTATGGGGCCGAAAGACGTTCCGATTGCCATATCAAACTGACGGGTCTGGGCTTCAGATAAGTACTGTAGTGCCTTTCCAACTGGCAGGTCTGGGCTTCAGTTGAGTACTAGAGTGCCTTTCCAACTGACGGGTCTGGGCTTTAGTTGAGTGCTGGAGTGCCTTTCCAACCTGGTACCATGGTACTTTATAGCTTGATCAATCGACTTGAGGTTGAGGGACCACAGTCGAGAAACTGAATTCACGAGGAAAATGTTTAGGAAGTTTACTTTTATGCATGTATAGTTTTTTTGAAATTTTGGAGAATATGTTGGGTCTGTATTTACAGATCAGAATCTTAATTTTGATTAACATAAAACTTGTTGTTATCTTACTAACGGTTTAGGATCAATGTACAACCCCCATCATAATCAGAGCAGCTTAGAAGCAAGCTGGTGTAGGACAAACCAGCTCAGATTGAGGAAAACCGGATCAGGGAATTTAACTAAGCTGGATGTTGAGAGAGAGATGGGTTTATTGTGGATGATATAGAAGAAGAAGAAATGCGGAGGCAGGAATCTGTGAGAAGTTTGACGAGCTCTAGGTGACCCCCGCATAAGGAGAAGAAATCCAAGAGCAGGGTGTACTCGATCAGACTCCATATGACCAAGATGATACAGAGGTAGCAGCAGATAGATGCGAGCTGGATAAGCCTATTGTAGCATAACAAATTAGAAGAAAGCTGCAAGCTGTTAAGAAGATGCCCAAGTTGGAACAGTGAAGGGACGCCCAAGCTGGTAAAACAGAAGACATCCAAGCTGGAACAATAAGGGACGCCTAAGCTGGTATAGCAGAGGAAAATCAGCTCAGGAGAATAACAGTTCAGATCAGCGATCAAGTGCAGATTAGAGTTCAGCAAAGAGCACGACAGTATTCAGTTCAGCATAGGGAGTTCAGTCCAGTAAAAGTTGAATCAGAACAGATGAGATCTGATTATCCAAAGAAGAATGGATATAATCACTCGTGCAAGATTTGCCTAGTGAACCGAAGATCACATGCTGTTGAATGCTGTCGTAGAGGAAGATCACAAGCAATTACAGATAATCACAAAAGAGACCAGGTGGGAAGGAAACCAGCTTGGAGCTCACAGTGTACAAATAAGCTTGGAGTATTCAAGAGCGGCTCAGAACGAAGTGTAGACAGACAAAAGTAGATGTATACAAGAGCAGTTTAGATGGGAAGCAACCAGCCCAGGGAGACCAGATCTGGACAAACCAGCTCAGACGAACAAAAAATTTGAACGCAAGTGTATGTGGAGATTGCATTGGATAAGTTCAAACTGATTTGCTTCGTCATGTCCACATCAGGTATAGATTCATAGCTCGAAGTTAGCAAAGGCTGCAAACGCAGATATGAAGAGAGCTTGAAGTCAAAAAGCCTGCAAATGCATTAAATGACAAAGGGCACAAGGTACAACATTGTCAAAAGCATTTTCAATGGCTACACATTTGTGTCTAATGGATAGAATTGCACAAGAGTCTATATCAAGAGCAAAAGCTGGCAGCAGTGACAATGCGAGAGAAGAGCGGAAAAAGAATACAAGTGCAGAAAGACACAAAACAAAGAGCAGTGCTAGTCGCAAGCTTGCATGCTCATATGGCAGCTGATGTGCAAGCTGGTCGTGTACCCAGGTGTGAGCTGGTGTACATGCCATGAGCTTCAATGAGTTATTCAAGTCGACTGCACAACCCTGGGAGGACATCGAGATACCATCTTAGAGAGAAGCACTCTCCAAGGTGTGAGAATACATTTGAGAGTGAGCGTACACTGTATAATTCTCACACACAGATTACTCACATATTTGAGAGAGAGTTGTTTAGATTAGCTGAGTGAATCAAATAACAAACCAACTCTCTATCAGTCTTTGAACAGAGACATTAAACAAGTTCTTGTTGTAGTCTTTCTCACTGAGACGTAAAATAAGTGTTGGTTTGTTAGACACACAGCCTGTGGTGTGCATTTATGGCTAGGAGTTCTTGCAGCTTGAGGGCTGTCGGATCGAGTTTATATACAAGTGTAAGATCAAATCTTCTAGTGGATCCTCCTCGTATGGAAGAAGGGGAGACGTAGAAGATTCAGCTCCAAATTTCCATAACAAATTGCAGCATATTTCTTTCTTTACAGCTTACTGCCATACATGTATTTAAACCGTATCTTTAGCTTTCAATTTTCAGAGGAAAATTTGGGTTGTTCCTGCATGATTTATATCTTACCTGATCTATTCCTCGGTGCACAAACCATTCAAGAACATTGAGCTATTGCAGCTCTTTTAACTAAGAACTGATCGTGTGCCATCCGGACCAGTTCTAGCTGATGTTTATTGATTCATTAATTTTCAGCTGATGTTTATTATTTTGAGATATTAATGTGATTATGTTGTGAGACTAGATAATTGTATATTTCTATCTTCTTGAGGCATGTCGAGATTAAGTAGTTGAAATTTGTTGCAATCCCCAGATGCCTACCAGATGCCAAGTTACACCACCTCCACCACCATCGTTGAGCTCCAGCGAGCAGGTCTTGCTCAAATATTGAGACAGAATTTCGGGAATTCACAGACGGCCAGTACGTAGATGCCGTATGAAAAGTTTCGTAAGATGGGGCCACCAGAGTTTGCTGGTTCCACCGATCATTCGAGGCTGAGGAGTGGGTCAGAACTTTGGAGACGATTTTTAGTTATATGAACCTGGAGGACATCGCTCGGGTCAGTTGTGCTATTTTTCAGCTGAAGAAGGACGCAACTCTATACTGGGAAGGAGCGGAGATGACAATCGATATTGAGATTTTAGACTGGGCTGGATTCAAGATGTTCTATGATAAATACTTCACGCCGGATGTTCAGGCGAGATTGAAGTAGGAGTTCAGGAACCTCCATCAGGGGGATATGTCTGTGGCCGAATACGTGAAGAAATTTGACAGAGACTGTCAATCTTTGCCCCTTATCACAGGGGACCCTGCGGAGAAGCTACATCATTTTATGGATGGCCTGAGCCCCGCCATCCGCAAGATGTATTGATGTCGGATCCTACAGAATACGCTACAGCACTGAAGAGGGCCTACAATAGCAGACGTTGAAGGATCTGCACGCCGAGGCGCAGAGGAAGAGGCATTTTCAGGCTCAATTTCAGCAGCAGCAGTAGAGCAAGATGCCGTTCACTGGACCACATAGACCTCAAAGTCAGGGGGCATCGAGGCCAGAAACGAGGCCCACGTCAAGGGGGGAAAGGGTCAACAGGCTGCAAAGCCTGCGACACACAGGCGGACAGGCCCACATGCCCATCTTGTGGGAGACAGCATTCAGGGAAGTGTTTGATGGGAGCAGGGATATGCTAAAAGTTCAAACAACCAGACCACTTATCTTTTGAGTGCCCGCAACTGAAGAATCCTGCCACTGGGAGAGTGTACGTGATGCAGGCAGAGGAGGCCGACCCAGATACGACTCTGATCACAGGTAACCTTAAGCTTGTCTGAAATTTTAGAACTGAGTATATGAAAATGTTTGATTCTTGGTTAGTATTGGTGAATCTGTGATATATTGTGATAGATCTCTAGGTTGTCTTGTATAATTGTTAGATGGTTGTCGTTCGCAAGTGTGAATCCCTTTTCAGGTGGAGTGGTCATTATAGGTGTAGCCACCAAGACTTTATTCGATTCAGGGACAACACACTCTTTTATATCCGAGTAGTTTGTGCGGGGCAAGGATATTGCTCATGAGATTTTTGCAGGGGGATTGTTGGTGACGATTCCTTCAGGAGAGGAGATCTCTACGGCTAGCATCGTTCGGGATCTTGAGTTGATGATACAGGGGCCGAGCTTTTTGTGTCGATATGATTGTGTTTTCGATACCAGAATTTGATATTATTCTTGGTAGAGAATGGCTGTCAGAGAATTAGGCGATAGTCGATTTCCAGTGCCAAACAGTACGGCTTAGACCTCCTGGGGAGGAAGCTTTCGATTTCATGGCAGCGAGGGATATGAGAAAGCCACACTTTATATATTTCTTATAGGCAAGGAAGCTCATTGATGCTGGTTGTCCATCATTCCTAGCCAGCATTTCAGTGACTACAGTGTATGATGGACCTTCCATTTCTGACATGGAGGTTGTCATGGAGTATGCTGATGTATTTTCCGAGGATGTTTCAGGGATCCCACCAGATCGAGAGGTAGCGTTTTCTATTGAGTTGTTTCCTGGTATAGTGCCGATCTCTAAGGTACCGTATCATCTTGCTCCTACAGAGATGAAGGAATTGAAGGAGCAGATTCAGGAGTTGTTGGGCAAATGATTCATCCGCCCTAGTGTGTCTCCAGGGTGCACCAGTCTTGTTTGTGAAGAAGAAGGACGACAACTCGAGACTCTGCATTGACTACCGCGAGCTGAATTCGGTGACTGTCAAGAATAAGTACCCATTGCCAAGAGTGGAAGATATTTTCGATCAATTGCAGGGAGATTCGATATTTTCCAAGATAGATCTCCGTTCCGGCTATCATCAGTTGAAGGTGAAGGAAGCAGATGTGCATAAGACGGCTTTCAGGACTCGTTATGGCCACTACGAGTTCTTGGTGATGCTATTCAGATTAACGAATGCTCCCGCGGTTTTCATGGATCTCATGAACCACGTATTTCAGCCATATCTGGATCAGTTTGTCATAGTCTTCATTGACTACATTATTATATATTCTCAGAGCAGAGAGGAGCATAGACAGCATCTGAGGACAGTACTTGGAATCTTGAGGGAGTGTCGGCTATATGCAAAGTTCAGCAAGTGCGAATTCTGGCTAGAGAGTGTGGCGTTCCTTGGGAATTATTTCCAACAGCTGGTTAGAGGTGGATCCATCCAAGGTTGAGGCAGTTAGAGCGTGGGTTGTGCCGAGAAACGCATCAGAGATCCACAGTTTTCTTGGGTTGGCAGGATAATATCGAAAGTTCATCAAGGGCTTTTCATCAATAACAGTGCCTTTGACTGCACTGACAAAGAAGAATGCCAAATATAATTGGAGTCCAAAGTGCCAGCAGAGCTTCGATACCCTGAAGCAAGCTCTCATATCAGCTCCAGTCTTAGCTATTTCATCCGAGCAAAAGGAGTATGTATTTTACACCGATGCATCCAAGCTTGGTCTAGGCCCCGTGTTGATGCAAAATGACAGAGTTATTGCTTATGCCTCTAGACAGCTGAAGCTGCATGAGAAGAATTATCCGACACATGATTTGGAGCTAATAGCAGTTTTCTTTGCACTCAAAATTTGGAGGCACTATCTTTATGGAGAAAAGTGCAAGATCTTCACCGACCACAAGAGCCTGAAGTATTTCATGACGCAGAAGGAGCTGAACATGAGACAGAAGAGATGGCTGGAGTTGGTGAAGGACTATGACTGCGAGGTCAGCTATCATCCTGGAAAAGCTAATGTAGTGGCCGATGCTCTGAGCAGGAAGACCGCTGCGATTGCGCACTTGTAGGTTTTTGGACCTTTACAGCGAGAGATTCGGAGCTTTGGATTAGAGGTCTATACAGCAGGTAGAGGATCGAGATTGAGTACTCTAGCAGTACAGTCTACACTTCTCGACCGCATCCGCATTGGGCAGTCTGGTGATGAGAAATTATAGAAGTAAATACTGGGAGATGAGGAGAAGGGCAACAAGTTATACATTATGGGCGATGGGATTGTGAAGTACAGAGGTCGTTTTTGGGTTCCATCAGGCGACTCATTGAGAGAGTTGATCATGTCAGAGGCTCACACAGCACCTTATTCTGTTCACCTCGGGAGCACCAAGATGTTTAAGGATCTGCAGCAGTCGTATTGGTGGTCGGGCATGAAGCGCGACATAAATCGCTTTGTGTCAGAATATTTGACTTGTCAGCAGGTCAAGGCCGAGCATCAGAGACCAGCTGGGTTACTGAAGCCACTCCCTATCCTTGAGTAGAAGTGGGAGAACATCTCGATGGGTTTTATCGTATTTCCGAGAACAGTCAGAGGCTCTAACTCTATTTGGGTGATTGTGGATCGACTCACAAAATCAGCGCATTTCCTACCGGTGAGGACCACATTCTGTATGATGCAGTATGCTGAATTATACATCCGAGAGATTGTCAGACTGCATGGGATCCCAGTCCTTATTGTATCGGACAGAGATACTAGGTTCACATCAGCATTTTGGAGGAGTCTTCATGCTTCTCTAAGGACGAAGTTACAGTTCAGCACGGCATTTCACCCCCGGACCGATGGGCAGACAGAGAGGGTGAATCAGACGGTAGAGGATTTGCTACGTGCTTGTGCCATTGACTTTCAGGGAAGTTGGGAAACCAAGCTACCTCTAGTAGAGTTCACATACAACAACAACATCTAGGCTTCCATCGGTATGGCACCTTATGAGGCACTGTACGGGAGTAGGGATGACAATTTTCCCCGTCCGTGTGGAAAACCCGAAACAAGATGGGTATGGGAAATATTGTATATCCTCGAATCAAATGGGGATGTGGATGGTAATAGCACCCCCATCCCCGAATTCCCCGAACTCGTCTCGATAATGTGTGTGTATATATATATAATAAAATAATATTACTATTATTATTTAATATTACTGTTCTTATTTTCATACATATTTAGATGACTAAAAATCTTCAAACCTAAATAATAATCTATTAATAGCATTTATATACATATATATATATATATTATTCTTTAATAATATACTATTGAGTAACAATAATATGTAATATTAAATATATATTAATAATAATATAGAATAATAAATAATATATATGTATATATTATCTATTTAATATTAGAGGCGGGGATGGGGGTCCCCGAATTATTTGGGGGCGGGGATGGTAATGGCAAAACCGACCCCGCCCCATTCCGTTGTCATCCCTATACGGGAGGAGGTGCAGATAATCCCTCCATTGGGATGAGGTAGGCGAGCGAGCGGAGTTAGGGCCTGAGATAGTCCAGCAAACAGCAGAGATAGTGATGAGGATCAGGGAGATGATGAGGACTGTCCAGAGTCGACAGAAGAGCTATGCCGACTCGAGGAGGAGAGACCTGGAGTTTGCAGCGGGAGATCATGTTTTCGTGAAGGTCGCTCTGATTAAGGGTGTTATGAGATTCGGGAAGAAGGGTAAGCTAGCACCCTGTTACATAGGGCCTTTTGAGATCCTCGACAAAGTGGGGACCTTAGCCTATCGTGTCGCCTTACCCCCGAGCTTAGCGTCCGTGCATAACATCTTCCACATCTCTATGCTCAGGAAATACGTTCCGAATCCTTCGTATTGTTGAACTTTGATCCAATACAGTTGACGTCACGGTTGACCTTTGAAGAGCGAACCGTTCGGATATTAGGCAGACAGGATCGGAAGCTACGCAACTGGACTATTCCTATGGTTAAGATCCATTGACTGAACCACTCCGAGGAAGAGGCTACTTGGGAGGTGGAGGCTGATATCAAGGAGCACTATCCAGATCTTTTCGTTAAGCTTTCAAATTTCGAGGACGAAATTTTTGTTAGGGGGAGAGTATTGTAACGCCTAGAAATTTTCTAACCAAATCGCATGTCTTGTTATTTTATTTATTTCCATGATTATGCTATATGATTTACTTAATTATTTGTCGATAAGTCTTTTTTTAGATTTTTAATTTAGATGATGAGAGGGTGGAAATGAGGCGACGGGGACACCGAGGTAAAGACAAATTTTATAAAATTAATTTTTGAGGCTTACTCCCTATGCCTTAGAGGACTTTATTGAGATAATTTCTAAACTTCTAACTATTCTTTTAAATATCTTCAAGTTATAAAAATTTTGAGATTAGGGAGTCCACTCATTTAATTAATTTTAAAGATGAGTAGCACTTTTATTAGTTGATTAGCAACTTTTAAATTATCGACTAGCACACTATTTAGTTAATTAACAACTCTTTTACAATTAATTAGCACTTTATTTGTTAATTAAAAACTTTTACACATTAATTTACACAAATTAGAAACCAAACCCCTCCCTTAACCCTCAACATATAGCCGTCCCCTTCATTCACCAGAAACATCATATTGTTCAAAAAAAAAAAAAGAACAAGTAACCCTGGCCTCTCCTCACAAGTACGGCGCCTCCCCCTCCCCTTGGTAGACTTCCCTCACTTTTGAAGCTCAATCCTCTTTCCCTAGCTTGTTGTGGTGTTTCTTGTCTTCCTCCCAGCCTGTATCAGCATCTTGGTTGTAAGTCTTAACAAGTGAGGCAAGTACAAAACGATTTCTTGATGCATCGCCAAGCAATATATACTCATGTGCGTAGATTTAAGGATTTTTTGTTGTTTAAATCTATATTTGATGCATGTATTGATGGTAAATTTAATTTGTTCATGAAATTAGTAGTTAGATCAGATCTAGACGTGAGAGATGGGTGTATGCGTCGGCTAGGGTTTTGAGGAAGGAGAGGTATAGCATGGCATAGATTTCGGTCGAGAGTGGTTAGCATGGAGTCTAGGGATCATCCATGGGTTGTAATAGGGGCTGGTCCTGTCCTGTAGTGGAGAAAAGTTAGGCGTTTTTAGATGAGGTCTCAGCTTATGCCAGATTCGCCTCTATGCGCGAGCAGTGTCTTTACGGACATTGGGTTGGTCCCGTCGTGAGTTGTTTTCGAGTCTCGTTTGTTCCAGTGGCTATTAGTTTTAGTTAGGATGACATGGGTCGAAACAAGGAGTGATTTGGTTAAGAAATGAATTTTTAATGATTTTTACCGTTTTGTCGCTCGAAGTGAGTCTCGTCGGGTCATTTTTGTAAAAATTGAGTCTTGAGTCATAGGGGCTGTCAAAGTTCGTGGATAACTTTATTTGATGTTTTAAGCATATTAAGATGTTTTCCAACATTTTTAGAATTTATTTGATTTATGATATTTTTGGCAATTTTCATGATAAATTAATGCCTGTAAAATTATTTTTTTGCATGTGCGATGCTGGACTTTTATGAGGAATATTATGAGCAGAAAGTTTATGAAGTTAGGAAGGAAATTATTTTGAGGATTTGAGATTTATTATGAGGCTAAAATGAGAAGAAAATTAAATTTTTGAATGACGGGACTTGATTGTGGTTTTTCTATGACGGGTATGGGCCCAAAGACGTTCCGATTGCCATATCAAACCGAAGGGTTTGGACTTTAGATAAGTACTGAAGTGCCTTTCCAATTGACAGGTCTGAGCTTCAGTTGAGTAATGGAGTGCCTTTCCAACTAACGGGTCTGGGTTTCAGTTGAGTACTGGAGTGTCTTTCCAACCTGGTACCATTGTATTTTTATAGCTTGGTCAAGAGACATGAGATTGAGGGATCACAGTCGAGAAACTAAGTTTACGAGGAAAATGTTTACGAAGTTTACTTTTATGCATGTCTAGTTTTTTTGATATTTTGGAGAATATAATGTTTTATGGATTTTTCTTAAGTTGAGAAAATTATTTTGAGTAGTAATATTTTAATTGCATGTTCGTTATTTCTAAGTTTTGTACTTGTTGAGTCTTTAGACTCGCTATGCTTGATTGGTGCAGATGAGGCTGAGATTGAGGGGCAGGACTCTTGATCGACCGACAGTCCAGCGAGGCAACCGACCCAGCGGCCTCACGTTGTCCGCAAATAATTTGAAGAATTATTTTATTAATACATGAGTTTGAAATACATTACTTGGTCAAGAGATTTTTTTTAGTTATGTTTTTCTAGATTGAGTTGGTGAATTATATGATTGTTGGAAATTTTGAATCTTTCAAATATTATTTACAACATATATCATTAAGTTTGAATTCTTAGAAATTTTACATGAATATATTCGTTTAATTAAAAAAATGTCCACATTTATTTTATGAGAAAATAAGAGTGAGGGCGCTTCAAATCAACTTAGTATTATGTAGTCAATATAATTTCTCTAAAAATTTCAAAATACATATTATAATTCAAATATCAATATCTATTGCACAACACTATTTTCCATATTTTGTTAATAATTCATACAACTACATACGAAATATAAATTTTTGTATAGCTATAATTATTTATATTTATTTTAAAAATGTATCAGAATAAAAAATTTACAAAATATTTGACGTACATATATTTGTTGATTTGTTAAAACTACCCAAATGCATACATATTGATTTATTAAGCTGCCAAAAATATAAGATTATGAGTTTTTTCTGACGATTATGTTTCATTAACGCCGTTAACACAACATTAAAATTCAACTCATAATTTACATAATATCCTTAATTAATTTGTTAAGTTACATATTTCCATTAAGTATATTTATTTTTCGAAAATATAGAGTATTATATATAGTAATTTGACAATTCATAATTTAAAAAGTAACCCTGCTTATATAGATAGATAAAGATATAGATATATGACTTTGACTTAAATTATAGTATCTAACTTTATGTTTTTTTTTCCAGAATGTAATCCCTCAATTAAAAAAATATTTGATACCTAAACTTCTTACGTACATTACTATTATGTACCATGTGCCTCATCGAGATTATTATATTTTCTCAAATCAAGTTTATTTTTGTGCAAAATTTGTGCACATATCGTGCAAAATCTATCTTGCACATACGGTGCCCAATAGTTGCACACATGTACTGAATATCTTGTCGAAAGGCAGTTCATCGATCCTTTCTCTTACATCCTCGTATAGCTCCTTCAAAGGGACGAGCCTCCACTCGGAACATGAGGCACACTGGACTGTGGAAGCTTTGACAGATTCCTGAACCTGCATTGCCCATGTCGAGCCTTGGTCCTCCCTCTTGATATCAGATTCCTTGTCGCAGGATATGTCAGGCCTCCACTGCTGCCTGGCCATATCACACGTGAAGGGTCGTTCGTCTATCCTTTCTCTTATCCCCTCGTATTGCTCCTTCGAGGGGACGAGCCTCAACTTGGAACATGAGGCACACTGGACTGTGTAAGTTTTGACAGATTCCCAAACCTGTTTTGCCGAGCTGCTTGAACTTTGTTCCATTTCGACGACTGCAAACAAACATGGAACAGTATTTTGAGGAAGATCCCGCATTTATATTGGATGTCAATGATCAAGCTACTAACTAAGAAGAAGATAGAACTGGATAATGAAATTCTAACTCAATCGCAGACAAGCAAAAGCCAAGCTACAATATAGAGAAAATGAGCACAAGTATCTTTTGAAAACTGCTGAACAAGGTAATCGAAAATAATGAAGATAAAAAATCATTCCGGTTGAAGTATAAACTTTGAAAAAGCTTTTTCGAAATCAAGATCAATGCAATATTTCCTATGGAAAATCTTCAGATACATCTTTCTTCTACTCCCTTTTTTTGGAAACAAATTTCTTCTGTTGTAGCAGCAGCGTATGGTAAATCAAAGAACAGTTTCAATACCTGAGTTATGCTCGGGAAAAAGAAAAGACTTCACAAAATTGCGATAAATTGAGCTGTATAACATTGTTCTTAGAATGCTATAGAATGCCCTCAACCGACGTATGAATTCGACCCTTATGCACGTGCGAAAATTACATCTACAACATACGAAGAGATGGATAAGCCCGCTTTGTCACAAAAAACAAAGACGATAGAACTACAACCTCATTGCACATGCAACGTGTTGCTTTTTGAATCACTCAAATGGAGTAAACTTGAAATAAGACACAAGTGATCGAACTTGCAATAAAGATTACATACTGTTAAGTGTGAATGATCATGGTTAAAAACTTTTGGTCAAGACCTTAGGAAGCTTGGAGTATTTCAATTAAGTTCCAAGTATTTGGGATAGAACATTCGGACCTTAGGATGCTTGGAATTTCTCGTAGCTGAGCCGATGAGATTTATCATTATTTCTCTTTATGCATTCTACGTGCTCTCTTTGTGTTCCCTCGAATGAATCACCAACAGAGATCTTATTTTAAATCAGTGTGGTCGATCGATGGACAAGAAGCAGAAACTATTGCATTGATATTGTTTTAGTTACTTTCATTACAGTTGCTAACAGTTTATTTAAGCGCCCTTTAGATATAGTTTAATTATTAAGCTTCCACTCTAAAACAGCATTGAAAGTAAACAAAGGATTATCCTTCATTGCTCTAGCATTTGAAAATTTCTCTTGGTAATGCCCAATCAATCACAATGTAATTATAGATTTCTAGAAATATAAATATACTATTTTTAAATTCTAGCATTTGAAAATTTCTCTTGGTAATGCCCAATCAATCACAATGTAATTATAGATTTCAGAAATATAAATATCTATTTTTAAATGTCATACTTTTATTTATTTTTATAAAAGTAGGACAAAAAGGGAGAAGGAAAAAAAGGAAAACTATGTTTATTTTCAGTCATCAGCTTACTCTATTGCTTCTTAAGACTGTCTGATTCCCCAAGCTGAGAACAACTTGGTTCATTTGATATGTCCACTAGAATTTCATTTTTAGACTTAAAACCCTCAAATGTTTGCAATAACTTTTTGTTCCCATGAACCATCTCGATAAGGTTGAGATTAAGTCATTTTGTGTAAATTCAGTATTGGAGAAGTCGAATACCTCTTCACTGTCATCAACCATTATACAGTGCACTTTCTACTTCTCGCTATCACTTGAGGAACTGGTGGAAGTACTTTCTTCTTAGTCAAAATCCGCCCACTTGATCTTGCTCTCTTCAACAACAAGAACCTTCTGGTCACGCTTTTTCTGATGACTTCTTGTCATTCTTCCCTTGCCTGTGATCTGATGATTTCTTGTCATCTCTATTCGGCTTTGTGCACTCCACAACGAAATGACCAGTTTGACCACAATTAGAGCAAGATAAGTTTGTAGTATTTGATTCAATTTCCCACCTTTCTTATCTAAATAGTTATAGAATTGAAATTGTTCTTCCACATGAACTTCCCAAATTTCTTAATGAATAGAGACATAGAATCATTGCTGAGCCACTCTGCACTCTTATGAGACTTCTCCTATGTGCAGCTAGGGATTTGATTGATTGTGAGGTTGATGGCTCGCCCTCTGATCTATTCTTCATCTCGAACTCATAAGCTTTCAAATCGGAGAATAGATCGTGAGTTCCAGGTTGTTGAGGTCTTTGGACTCTCTCATCACCATGGTCTTAGCATCCCACTCTCTAAGAAGAGCTCTCATCACCTTTATGTCACCTTCCTAATAGTGTACTATTTCCCAAGAGCTGCGAGCTCTATCACCGCGCTACTGAATCTCTCATCTCCGTAATGATCTCCCCAGATTCGTCTTGATCTATTGAAAATTCTTTAACAGTTGTGTGTATCTTAACTTACTGGACATTATACCAGTGTCTTATAAAATATATTCTTGACATGTCCAAATTTGCTTACTCATACCTTCTACTGTTCATTCAAATCTGAGTTTCTCCACCATTTAAGGTGCCCCATCTAAGATAGCAATGCCAATATTGGCTTTCAAAATCTTCGTCGCTCAGTCTATGATGATGTACAGCATATTATCGTCTTGGGCAGCTATATTTGCCTGCATATGAATTTTCCAATCATCGTAGTCTTCCTTAGAGAATAGGAATCTTATGGAAAGAAGTCATTTAAATATATAAATATTTTAAATTTTGTTCTTTAGACTGAGTCACCTAATCTGATACCACTTGATAGGATTAAATAAAATCAAAATGGTAGGGTCAACGAATAAACTCCTCTTCAAGATTTTGATTTTAAAATGTTTGAAGCAGATCATCAGAGTTACCAGCTGATTAGTACTTCTCAGTCTAAATTGATATCTTGAGCAACAAATTTTTGCAGAAAAAGCTTAATCAATAGTTAACAATAAATGCAGAAACGTAAATCAGTAAGAGACAAGAGAATTTTTTTATTGAAGTTCGAAAATAAGCTTTTACGTCTCTCCCTCTTCCAAATTGGAAGGAATTCCATTAGAAAACTTTGAATAGAATATGTTGTGTCCTAAATCAATCAATCAGACCACGTCTAAGTTGAACTCCTAGTCACTCTCCGAACTGATAATATAATACTCTCAGTTATCTTACAAATATTTCCAAAAGGCTCTGAGTATGTTTACAAAGCTATACAAGACTAATAAAACTTCAGCTAAAGCTGACATACAACATTTAAAACTGATATGAATGAATATAGAGTGTATGAATGATTGAGTGTGAAAGTTCTAGTTTCAAAGATTTTGCGAGTCATAAGAGCCAGAGAGCAAGAGAATCAAGAGAGATCTTCACATACTTCACTTCAACTATTTATAGCCTTCGGATTCAAACGATAATAAATATTATCAGTGTACTCAATCGATGGATCATTGTATGTTTGCTTTCATGTAACTAATGCGCATTTAAAGATCTGTACTATCTCCATACTACGCAATAAATGCTGCTTCTTTTTGCTTCAAAAAAGCAATATTCGTGATCGAACAACTCTGATACATTATAATTGTATGTCCGAGTTTATTAATGACTATAAATGTGATCCAAAAGTCAATGCCTCGAATTCGGATCTGATCTGACTTCATATGAAGCTCCAATTTGATCTATGTAACTCATCTGTACTGATCTGATCTTGACTTGAATTGATAACCTAAGCTGATCTGATCTTCTAAATTGTTCTACTAATATGAACTTAAATGCTCTTTTATTCTGTCGACTTCAACTGATCTTATCTACTCTGATACACTCTGTTCTAAGCTGAATGTTCTTACTCAGCTCAATTCTAATCTGATCTGACTATTATACGCTGTTATTTCCGTCCTAATATTATCGTCTAAGCTCCATGTTGATTTTTGTTATCACCAAACTTAGAATATTTTATCCTTGACATATTACGATAATTTATACATAGTTGAAACAGAGTAATGAATTTGACTATACCATGACAATATACATAAATTATGTGTTGAGGTGCAATAATTACCCCTGATAGGTAGAGCGACCGAAACGTGGCGCTTGAGTTGCTATACAGTTAAAATTTGGAGTTGCACTATTACCACCAACTATAGCTTTTAGTAAAGCAGCAAACACTCGGTCCTACAATTGGTATCAGAGCCAAGGTCATGGGTTTGATTCCCATTGATTATAAGGAGTGCAATTATTGAGAGGGATATTGTTGAGGTTGAGGTGCAATAATTACCCCTGCTAGGTAGAGCGATCGAAACGTCTCGCTTGAATTACTATACGCAAAAATTGAAGTTGCGCCGTTACCACCAGCCTATAACTTCTGGTAAATCGGCAAGCGTTTGACCTTATATCATGATTATAAAATAGACCTATAAAAAACAAAGAAAATAGAGGTTTAATAAAATAATATATCTAATACAACAATTACCTCCCCTGGTGGTGAATGAAATGAAAAAATGCTCATTGTGTGTCCCCAAACCACGCAAAATGATCACTTTTTACACTAGATTCATCTGGTTTTTTTATCAGCAGCCAATATGTCGATACTATATACATATATATAGAGAGATATTGAGGGGAAGAGAGGGCATTCACATTGTGAAGGTAGTTGGAACACCTGTGAGTTAAATTCATAGGTGTGGTCAGGTGAACTGTGGCAGGATGCTACGAATACAGCTTTTCACGGAATCCGTGGCACGTCAGATTTAATTCAAATTTTTAAAAAATTAAAATATTTTGCAAAAAAACAGAGTAGCCAATATTTTATGTGATGCAGATTCCGCAATAGAAACACGGATTGCACTAGTGTAATAAAGATTTTGACTTCGTTTGGACACGTTTTTTAAAAATATTTTTATAAAAGTGTTTTGTAAAAAAATATTGCAACGTTTTGAAAGTTTTTTAAAGTTAAGTATGCGTTTCGACAACTATTTTATAAAAATATTTTTAAATTTAAAAATATTTAGATAGTTATTTTAGAAAATGATTTATAATTAAGAATTAGTATTCAAATAACATTCAAATAATTTATCTAATAAAAAAAATTTAATTGACCATTCGTATTAAAATTTACCTATATTTTGTATTCTAAAAAATATTATAAAACATCTTTAACTTGTTCTTTAAAAAGTGTACTTCAAGATTAGAAGTTTTTAACTACTAAAAACTAACTTAAAAACGTTTTTAAAAAGTATGTACCAAACGAAGGTCAACAACACTATTGATAAATTTCTTTTCAAAATACATCTTTCATTTACTTCAACATAAATCTAATGATTTTTATGCAGAAAGTTATTCAAACATTCATTTTCTACTAACGAAGGAATTGATATACTAAATTTCATGGCATATTTTTGAAATACAACTACGGTCTCACTTACAACTAATTTTTCGTTTTTTTTAAATTGTATTTTTTGAAAATTCAATTTGTAAACATAATTCATTAAATTATATCTTATAAAGTTCTTTTGAAACAGATAATTATTAGATATATGGGCTTAAAATACTGAGAGTAAGTTTAACCACATACAACATAAATAAATTGAATACATAGTACATAAACCTTTCAGGTTACGTAAATAGATACAATCCTAAACAAAAAAGAAAGAAAAAAGATACAATCCAAACCTTTCAGGTTAAGTAAATGGATCAAAATCACCAATTTGTGCGATTTGGTTGCAAATAAACTCCAAATTATATGTTGAATTATACGAATCTAAATTCAAAATTACTGTAATAAATACTCAGGTTTGGATATTAGCCGTGGTCCTCCCTCTTGATATCAAATTCCTTGTGGCATGATATAACAGGCCACCACTGCTGCCTCGCTATTCACACAGGATCGTTCATCGATCAATTCTTTATCCCCTCATATTGCTCCTTCGAGGGGACCAGTCTCCACTTTAAACAGGAGGCACACTAGACCGTGTATGCCTTAACAGACTCCCCAACCATTTTTGCAGAGATGCTTGAACTTTGTTCCATTTCAACAACTGCAACAACAAGGCAACGTATTACTTGATGAAGTTTCTAACTAGAAAAATGAAATAAAATAGAAGCTAACTCCGTTGCAAGAAGCTAAAACCTGTTGATAGGTTTAATTATTTACACGTGTAGGTTTGTAGACTTTATTGTTTTATGTTTACTTGGTCAAATGATTAGTGGTTGATAGAGTGTAAGTGTAACATTGTGTTATGTTTTGGTTTATAAATAGGTTCCTTGTGTAATAAAGATTTAAAGTATATCATTTTTTGCTTCAGAAAGCTCTCGGCTTCTTTGTGCATAAAATCTCCGTAAAATTGTATATTTTGTTATCAAAACCTAGTTTAATGTAGAATAAATGAACACAAATATTTTTGGGAAACTGCTTAACAAGTGAATCGAAATAATAAAGATTGAAATAATATTTGCCTTTGCATTATAAGCAGTCAAATGGGTGTTCCCAAATCATGATCAATGCAAATAATATCTGTCGAAAACATTTTTCTAATTCCTTTTGTTCTGAATAAATTGTATATGTTGTAGCAAGTGACAATCACTTTCAAGTAATATCTCATCTAAAAGCTTTACTTGTTACACTTAGTTGAGATCTTGCACAATACATCAAAGATGAACCGACATATGGATTCGATCATCATGCATGTGTGAAAATGTCATCTACAGCATTCCAAGAGAAGAATTGCATCATTCAAATGAAGTAGTAAAGACAGATGTGTTTATTATTTGGTAAACATGCAACAAAGATTATAATGTCATGAATAAAGTTACTTAAAAAACTTTTTGGTCAAGATAGTTGAAATAATTCCGACACAGACGCAAACTAGATCACGAAACTTCAGAGGTACTAACATGAAAAAAACTGGAATACACTAAATTGCCAGTAATTAGTTAGAACACTGTGTTGAATGACTTTAAAAAGACAAAAGCTGATTGCTAAGCATTAAACACTGAAGAAGACAAAAGGCTAATGTTAGAAAAATCGATCGTGGATCATGCTCATATATATATTCAATTGGAGTGCTTACATTAATCGATGGTAAAACTTGCTATAACTGCTTCACATAAAGTACTAGAATAAAGGGTTTTTTTAAACCGCTCTTAAGTGTTCATGAATTGAACCGGTTTTCAACTTTAGCAATATAACTCAAAGAATAGAGCGATTTTAAACAACGTGGACGAGGTAAGAAAGCTTCAAATTTGCACGTATGTAATGATAATACAACCCCAAGTGGATGCATGTGCCTATTCAGTATATTGCTCTACGTTTCCCTTGCTCTTTGCTGATATGTCTTACGGGAATCTTTAATACTAAATTCCCCATAATTTTCATGCCATATATATTCACTTCATGTGACTTGGTCGGCCATAAATCTTAAAAGCCATATCCCAATGCATATCATGGTGAAAGTACTATCACATTTTCATTTACCACGATATGCATGCTGACTATTCAATAATGTAGGGGAAGATGGGAGTTGTCAGTGTGAAGCAATTAATGTACAGAGATATCCCAAAAAAGAAGAAATAATATATAGATGCATACATGGAAATTTACAAATAGTAACTGTCAGCCCCTTGCTGATAAACAAAGGTTATAGCACAAATAAGCACATAATAGCGGAAACATAAAAATAGGGCTTAAAAATTTTCGAAATAATTCGGGCCTGAACTCAAAATCATCATTCAAAATATAAATACTCTAAATACGAATTAACTCAAACTCATACAATCCAGATAATATTAGTCTCAAATCAGATACAGATCCCCAATACATAATAACACGGGGCATCTCCCGGTTCAATACATAATAAAATATAACTGGGACTCAAGGGAACGGGGATCGACTAGCGGGCACTCCACTCGGTCCAACTTGGTTACCTGAAGATCCTGCAAAATGGGCAACACAGACCCAGCTACACAAAAACAGGAAAACAAGTACGAGGTCAAGCCTCAGTACGAAGAGCAAAATAAAAGCATCTATCATATCAGACAAAGCAATATATCAATCGTGCAATGCATGAACGGGCTATCAAAATCATCGGTAGACTAGGCACAACGACTCAGCTGTGCAATGAAATCTCAATCATCAATCAGAATCCAAATCACAGCGACTCAGCTGGCTATCACGACTCAGTGACGGTATTGGATTCCCAACACGGCGACTCAGCCGGCACATCGCGAATCAGCGATTATCGGTATTCAAAGAACGTAGGCTCAATATGAAATGCATGAATGCACAGCAGAATCATGCTTAATAATTGCATACAATTTCACACGCATATAATAGATTTGAACACATAAAAATTCATCAAACATAAATTCACATTATTTGAAATCCGAAGGACATATTGCAAGGCCGATAACACAGCTGCTGAAATCAGCTCCATTCGTACCTCAATCTGATTTTACCAACAAATTCTTCAAAGGAATGCAGCAATTCACAGCCTGCACAAATCTGATTTCCAGCTAATCTCGGCACTCCACAACCGAAACCTGTGAGCTGAAATCTAACAAGAATTCTAACGCTTTTGTGCAACAATGACCACAACAAGTCCCGAGAGATCTAAGTCCTGAAATCTGCTAAAACACACGGCAGAAACAATTCAGAAAATGCTAACCGAACTCGCGGCATTACACAACAAAACTCACGGCCAACAACCAAAAGCTCACGGCTGGAATTTGTTCACTCAAACCAGCATTCCATGCCAACAATTCAACTTAACAGGGGGCTAAAATAAAGGCTAGGAACAAGATCTCATCCCAATTTCAAAAGCCTACCTGAATGCACAACTCACTGCCGAAAAACAGTAGCTTCGTGCTTTTGTTCCAGCTCACTACAGCCTCCAAGATTGGTATGAAATGAAAGAGCTTTTCGAGAGGATTCCAACGCTACCTCGAACGCGAAAACCGGTGGCCCGAATCAACGGGAAATTGCCGGAGAAGCTTACGGTGAATAGTAACCACGGGTTTGAGAAGATGAACGAAAGTTGGGAGAATAATTGCTAAGTATGGATCTGCTCAAATAATTGAAGGCCAATTCTTGCAACATAAATATACACGCATGAAATCTGTTTAAATTAGCCACCGACAGAAACAGATTTCGAGCCTTCTCAACACATACTCTAACAACGCTCAAAGCTCCAAAGCCACGGTGAAGTCTGAGAAAATAAAAGTGCTGAAAGCTGGAATCTGGTCGCTAGACAAAACAATGCTGCAAGCCACGGTGAAATATGGAAACCAAAGCGCTAAAAGCTGATTGCTAATCACTGGTGAAATCTGGTACAAAATGCGCTGAAAGCTGGTCCAAGCGCTGGAAGAAATCTGCTCACCCGCATGCTAAACACTAAACTCGCGGGCAGACTTCACGCACATCACAAAATACGCGGGACAGCTCTCACAAATACAATGGCGCAACAGATTTCACCAACACACCAGCGCAACAGATTTCACTACATGCCGCGGCCAGATTCCTCAAAGAGTTCGAACGGATTTCTCCAACAAAACCGAGCAGATTTCACCAAAAATTCAGATTTCACACAAAATCAGATTTCAAACTCGAAAATTCCAAAATTTCCGGAATTGTTCTAAATGTTATTTCCGACCCTAAAAATGAAAACGAAACTTCCAAATAGAACTCTGAACACCCATAATTCATTAAAATTCAATTAATCCAACAATTAATCCTTTCATTAAATTCAGGTCTCACAGTAACCGTTGGATCAAAACTTAAACCATACACGCAAGTATAAGTGCAAAAAACGAGCAACCTGAAGAAAAATCAACTAAGTAAAACAATGGATAATGAAAGAATGTTTCGGTTGCATTTCTCATTATCAAACGTCAGAATATATACACAAGATTGTAGCATAATCCTAGGCTACAAATCGGTAAATTAATGATATACATTGACTGATTAGGCTAGGTCAAAGGAGACTAATAATATTAGGCTAAGTCAAAGGAGGCTAATAATATACATTTACTTTACAAAATAATTACTATATTTAACACTCCCCCGCAGTTGAAACCAGATGTAGATCTCCTCGTATCAGGGCACTCATCCCAATCTGCATCAGTGTAAGATACTAGAGAGGAAAAAGATGATGGATACAAATGTAGGCCATGATCTAATGTACCCTGAACATATCGAATAATCCGTTTGAGAGCAGACATATGGTCCATCCTTGGATCATGAATATGGAGACAAACCTGTTGGACAGCATACGAGATATCTGGCCTTGTGAAGGTGAGGTATTGTAGAGCCCCTGCAAGACTCCGATACAGAGTAGGATCATCAAAGGGAGCACTAGATGTAGCACTAACCTTTTATTATGTGTCAACCGGAGTATCCGATGATTTACAAGAGGTCATGCCGGCACGTTCAATTATTTCTTCGGCACATTTGCGTTGAGAAAGGAACATACCAACCTTAAGTCGAGTCACCGCAATACCCAAAAAAATAATTCAATGGACCAAGATCCTTCATAGCAAATTCGGAACTAAGAAGATCCATAATAGAGCACCGGAGAGCATGAGACGAAGCAGTAAGAATAATGTCATCAACATATAATAAAATATAAGCCATTTCCGACCCCTTGTAGTAAATGAACAATGAATTGTCAGACCGACTATTAGTGAAACCGATAGAAATAACAAAATCAGCAAAGCGCTTATACCAAGCTCTGGGAGCTTGCTTAATCCCATACAAAGACTTACGCAAGAGGCAAACATAATCTGGATGGGTACGATCCCTATACCCCACTGGTTGATGCATATATATTGTTTCTTGAAGCTCACCATGAAGGAAGGCATTCTTGACATCCAATTGATGAATTGGCCATGCCTTAGAAAGAGAAAGACTGAGAACAGTGCGAATAGTTGCCGGTTTGAAAACCGGACTAAAAGTTTCCCCACAGTCAATGCCCACTTGTTGAGTTTTCCCATCACCTATAAGACGGGCTTTATGCCTCTCAAAATCACTGTTAGATTTAAATTTATGAGAACAAATCCACATAGACCAAATAACATTAACACCAAGAGGTCGGGGCACCAAATCCCACGTCTTATTTTACATAAGAGCATGATATTCATCATCCATGGCCATTTTCCAATCTGGGTCACGAAGTGCAGCTATTGGGTTCCAAGGCAAAGGGGACTTCGAAACCGTGGTGTGGAATGCGCGATATTTTGGGTTGGGTTTGGAAATACCATGCTGACTTCTAGTGACCATAGTGGGCTTAGGAAGAGGAGTATTGGAAGGAGGAGCAATGACTGGGCCTGGTGAAGGTTGGGCCGTGCGTGAGGCATACAGGGGAGTAGGAACTGTATTAGGAGAGATGGGATATGTGGATGGAGGAGTGGTTGGGCCAGGGAAGACCGGATGTGGATCCGGTTGAGGAGGAGTGTGGGCCTGTTCTGGCGATGTGGGAAGAGGAGCAGCAGATTGTTGAAGATGATCTAATCCATAAGAAGAGAGATCACTATCCAAAACATCATATGTATGTGACGAAGGGGAATGCAGGGAGGCAAAGGGAAAAACAGTCTCATCAAAAATTACATGGCGACTAATGATAATTTGACGGGATGACAAATCAGAGCATTTATAACCACGATGATTAGGTGGAAAACCCAAGAAGACACAAGGAGTAGATCGAGGCTGCAATTTATGGATTTTAGTGGAAGGAATAAGAGGATAACATCTCATTATCAATCGTCAGAATACATACACAAGATTGTAACATAATCCTAGGCTACATATCAAGAAACTAATATATATGTTGACTGATTTTAGGCTAGAGAAAAGGAGGCTATTTATACGACTAACAATATATATTGACTTTACAAAATATTTACTATATTTAACACTCCCCCGCAGTTGAAACGGGAGGTTTATGAACGCTGAGACTGTCCCGAAAATCTTCAAATAACACCTGTGACAAACCTTAGTGAAAATATCAGTTATTTGATAACGGGAGAAAACATGGAGAACGCGGACTTGGCCTCGTGCAACCTTCTCTCGGACAAAATGGATATCCATTTCTATATGCTTTGTACGTTGATGTTGAACTGGATTACCCGACAAATAAAAATAACACTGGCATTGTCACAATACACCAAAGTAGCTTTCTTAATCGGACAATGCAACTCGAAGAAAAGGTTTCGAATCCAACTTGACTCAGAAACCACATTCGCCACCCCACGATACTCGGCCACGGCACTAGAACGAGATAATGTGGGTTGACGCTTAGACGACCAAGAGACCAAGTTGTCACAGAAAATCGAATGGATCAAATTCAACCGAAACAGAATTATCAGTAGTGAATTTCCTAACAGAAATTAGATTTTTGATGATTTTGGGAGCATGAAGAACATTTTTTAATGACAAGGGAGGATTAGGAGAGGGCAAACATGTATGACCATAGCCACTAATAGGAATTGAATGACCATTTCCGACAATAATACCAGAATTATGATTGCTCAAATTAAAATAAGACGAGAGATTACCATTTGACGCGGTCATATGTGATGTAGCACCGGTGTCCATATACCAAGTAGGATCAGGTGGATTTAGAGTCATGGTGTGCATAGCCGATGCAATGTCTGTAGGCACAGACGAACTAGTCTGACTATTGAAAGAAGGAGCCACAGGAGCAGTGAAAGTCTGATATGCTTGTTGCGGGGGGCGTGGACCCAACACCCCAGGCCCAAAGGTTGCAGTAGGTGAGCGAGTCCATCCTTGGGTAGGCATAGGGCAGGGGGGAGGAGCCCACTGAGACCACCCCTAGTTAGGAAGCGGACCCCACCCCAGAATGGACTCTGTTGTTGTGGCCGTCCTTGCGGGCCAGCCTTGCCAAAACGATCACAATTGTCGCCCCTGTTCTGCTTGCCAATGCCGCGGCCGCCTGAATTTTTTCGGCCATTATGTTGCTGTTTTCGGCCAGAATGTTGCTGCACCCTCCCCTGTCCCGAATGAGAGGGAACAAAGTAGGAGCCATCATCCTCATTTGGAGCAACGATCATGGCAGAATCGGACGCCATTGTCGCCTCTTTAGCTAAGCCCGATTGCTCAAGAGTAAGCATGGACCTAGCCTGATAAAAAGAAGGGAGGGGATCACTTTGTCGGATCATGGTACCCACACTACGGTACGGAGTAGTGAAACCAGAGACAAGTTGAAGCACCAAACGACTCTCAGACACCGGAGCCCCGACGGTCTTCAATTGATAAGCCAAGGACTTTAGCCGTTGACAGTATGCCGATACATTGGCGTAATTTTCCATCTTGGTGGTTGAAAAATGATGCTCAAGAGTGACCGCACGGGAATGCTTATTATCTTGAAAATGTCACGTAAACGGTTCCAAGCCTCCCTTGCCATAGCATCAGGTTCAAGGATGGTGTGTAAAAGATCATTAGATATCGTGTCGTAAATCCACGACAAGACCGTGGCATCAAGAGTAGCCCACACGTCAGCATCCTCCTCCTTGACCGTGGCCTGCGCTTTGTCTTCCGGAGGAGGTATGATGTGATGGAGAACCTTGTTCGAACGTGCATGAACCTTGAACAACTCCGCCCATGTTGAGTATTGCACGTTTTCCATCTCGAGAATAATAGGAACATGATTCATAATGTTGGAGACAGCAAGAGCTGGGTGAAAAATTCTAGATTGAGACATCGTTGCCGGAGAAAGACAAACGACAGGGAAGAAAGAAAACAAGAAGAATGGAGGCGGAAAGAACAGATAGGGCGCAGCGGAAAGCGATTGATAAGAAAAACTCTATAGCTCTGATACCATGAAAGAATGTTTTGGTTGCATTTCTCATTATCAAACGTCAGAATATATACACAAGATTGTAGCATAATCCTAGGCTACAAATCGGGAAATTAATGATATACATTGACTGATTAGGCTAGGTCAAAGGAGACTAATAATATTAGGCTAAGTCAAAGGAGGCTAATAATATACATTTACTTTACAAAATAATTACTATATTTAACACTCCCCCGCAGTTGAAACCGTGCCTTTGGATTTTTAAGCTCTGATTTTGACTTCGAACATTGAAGATGGTTTTTAGATCATTCCATTTGGATAATCGAACTAGGATATATGGCGATTGTACCGAAACTGATCACTTTCTTCTGGTACACATGAAACTTTATCTTCGACCAAGCTTCTACATGACATGTGTTGTAACGCCCCAAAATCCATAGGACCACAATTTCTAGTCCTTTTTAATTTAAGGACCTTTTCGAAATTTTAGCTTCCCTATTTCCAGAGTTTTAGATTTCAGCTTGTTTATTTATTTAGCTGATTTCTTATATTCAGATTTTGGACGAGGTACAGAGGTCAAATCAGTTGTCACCCCGAGCACGGGCCGAGCGATTTTCAGAAGTTGCAAATAAAATGATTTTTGAATGGGAGATGGCTCTTTTTCAAATTTGAGTAGCACTTTCACAAATTAAAATAGTGACAGGGGACTTTTAACAAAATTTTGAGAAGTAAGCATGGTACTCCATGCCTACTCGAGTGTTTTTCCCTGACACATACCAACTCCCATGTCTTTTTGTCCTTATGAACTATAAGTTCAATGATTTACTAGAAAATTCTCATTTTTCATCAAAAACTAGTAGAACTCGTCGTTGTGCTTAAGGAGACTTGCTGTGGCGATCTGCTGTGCTTCGTGATTCTCCAATGTTAAGGCAAGTAAATCTGATTCTTGCTATGCCATGAAAGCATATGTATCATTCCCTTTCAGTTCTATGATTGCTTGCCTGAGTTATGTTCAGTTTCAGCTATTGTTCATGCCTCTGTTGGTTTGAAATATATATATTGTTTTAGGTTCACAGTTATGTTTCTGTGAAACTGAGCTCAATGTGTTGAGCGTAGGAAGAGGATTTTAGGGAGTGCGACTTCCTAAAAGTCAACAGGGGTCAAATTGCGATTTCCCACTGTTGAGGGGCAAAACTGTCATTTTGGACTAGGTAATCCGAAAAATTGTTTTCGCATCATAATATTCAGTTTTGGAAACTGAGTCGATCGATCCGATCTGATCATCGATCGGAGTTATGATGAAGCCGTAGTGATCTAAATGAACCGAATGTTCATATATTGGACTGGGCCCGCCCCAGGTCCAATGGGCCGGTTCAAACCCATCATTGGTCTACTTATGTTAGACCTAGGGCTACACTACAGACAAGAGAACAAAACATACCTAGCCTCCACACACACACGGCCGCCCACCTCTCCTCTCGGCCAACCCACGCGCCGCCCGTCGGTCACCCACGCGCCGCCGCCTCTTCGCCGGACTTGTTCCGGCCACCGCGCTGAGGAGTTTCCGTCCGTGCTGAATTCGTCAGTCCTTCTAGTGCAGGCTGACGAAGGTGTCTTGATTCCGGTCGTGGACCTGATTGACGATCTACCGCCGCCTACCGTTTGAAGTGCCGGTTTTCTCGTGAGACTGGTCGGAGCCAGGCGCCTAGACGCCAGCAAGATAACGATTCAAACATCCTATGCATGGATGAATTGTATTGATGTATTGAACGCTTCTCGGGGCAAAACTTTTAAACTTCCGCTGCGCCCCCGGGAAACAGGATCCGGATCCACCATTGTATGCCAACACAGAAAAGCTGATCCATCATCATTTTTTCCTTCATGACGGATTTTTGTATTTCAGCAATTATTCTAAAGTATACATTGTTTAAACAAAGATATAATCAAAGGATTTATTTGTCAACTGATCCATCACTGATGATGTTACATGTCATTATTCACACACTTGCAAGTTGCAAGCGTTCCTGGTTATCTATACATAATTGACTAAAGACGAAATCTGTCAGTTTGTTAAGATTAATTCTTAAATCTTAATGGGTTGTGTTTTAACAAATGATTCTGTGAGGAAATATTATCTTCAAATATTAGGTTATGAACTCTCACATAAATTTCCATTTCGAGCTGTCATTTTTAGTATTTTAATTTCCAAACAAATATCGATATAATCACTCTAGAGAAAATCCACAGTAAGTACCCATGCAAACATAACGTGCGTGTATCTTGCACTATCATGCACAATAATTGCACAGTTGTTGCACATATACTCCAGATATATGTAATTGTGTAATGCCTAGAAATTTTTCTACCCAAATCGCATGCCTTGTTATTTTATTATTTCCATGTTTTAGGCCATGTGATTTATTTAGTTATTTGTCCGTGATTCCTTTTTAGAAGTTGTGTTTGGATGATGCGAGGCTAGAAAGAAGACGACGGGGACCGAGGAATAGAAGATTTCTATGAAAATTTACTTCGAGTTCGCTTTTAAGCATTTATATAGTTCATCTAATTATATTTAAAGTGTTTAGCTCTTTTATTAGCAAAATAACAACTTTTAAAAATATCCATGTTTCTACCATTAAAACAAGTCATTTCCCTTCCAACTTAAACCTCATTTTCAACAAAATATAGAGTGGAGAATGGACAAGTTTTTTAGTTAGCACTTTTAACACTTGGAATAGTAACTTTGAGCATTTTATAAAACACAACTCTTGTCCCACTATACACCTTGATTCAACAAACCTATACACAAAAAAAGAGGCAACCCTAGCCCCCTTCCCTCTCCCATATCGTTGTTAGCACTTTTAACACTTGGAATAGTAACTTTGAGCATTTTATAAAACACAACTCTTGTCCCACTATACACCTTGATTCAACAAACCTATACACAAAAAAAAGAGGCAACCCTAGCCCCCTTCCTCTCCCATATGCTC
>KV019049.1:0-30636 GCA_001598015.1 Dorcoceras hygrometricum | reverse complement strand
CCATTATTGACCTATTATACACAATTATTTTGTCCAACTATGCACGCCATTATTGACCTATTATACACAATTATTTTGTCCAACTATGCACGCCATTATTGACCTATTATACACAATTATTTTGTCCAACTATGCACGCCATTATTGACCTATTATACACAATTATTTTGTCCAACTATGCACGCCATTATTGACCTATTATACACAATTATTCAACAAACATATACAATAAAAATAAAGGCAATTCTTGCCTCTCTCATCCACCATATACAAGTTCCCCTCCACCTTGGTAGACTTGGAATCTTCTTCCTTCTCTCTCTTGTGTTTCTCCTCACTTTTGAAGCTCAATTCTCCTTCCCTAGTTTGGTGTGGTGTTCCTTGTCTTCCTCCCAGCCTGCATCAGTATCTTGGTTGTAACTTTTAACAAGAAAGGAAAATACAAGGCTTCTTTGCTGCACTTTTCAAGTTTATGTACATTGGTGTGTAGATTTGTGGTGGTCACTTGTTGAATCTATTTTTGATGCCTATTCTACTGTTTAATGTCATACTCTCTTGTGTTTCTCCTCACTTTTTGAAGCTCAATTCTCCTTCCCTAGTTTGGTGTGGTGTTCCTTGTCTTCCTCCCAGCCTGCATCAGTATCTTGGTTGTAACTTTTAACAAGAAAGGAAAATACAAGGCTTCTTTGCTGCACTTTTCAAGTTTATGTACATTGGTGTGTAGATTTGTGGTGGTCACTTGTTGAATCTATTTTTGATGCCTATTCTACTGTTTAATGTCATATATTCATGAACTTTGCAGCCTAGGGTTAGAGCATGAAGAGTTTTGGATTCTGAGAGAGGTGGTGAGAGTCCAGGTCAAGAGGTTTGGGGTGAGGGTTGCATGTGTTGGTTAAGGAGGAGTTTGAGGAGAGAAAGTCTAGCATGGCTTAGGTTGTGGTCCAGAAAGGTTAGGATGGAGTCTATGGGGGTCGTCCCTGGGTCATACTAGGGGCTGGTTGGGTCTTGGTCGAGAGGAGTGAGAGGTTTTGAGGTAGAATCCCAGCCTATCCCAGATTCGCTCTTGCACACGTGCAGTGGACTTGTTGGCATCGGTTTGGTCACGTCGTGAGTCGTTTTTTAGTCTTCTTTATTCCAGTGGCTATTAGTTTGAGTTAAGGTGCCGTGGGTTGAGACAAATAGTAATTTGATTAAGAAATAGATTTTTAATAATTTTTACCGTTTTGTCGCTAGAAGTGAGCCTCGTCGAGTTTTCTTTGTGAAAATTGAGATTTCGAATCTTAGGGGCTGTCGAAGTTCGTGGATGACTTTATTTGATATTTTAAGCATATTGTAAGATGTTTTCCAGCATTTTTGGAATTTATTTTATTTATGAGATTTTTTACAATTTTCATGACTTAAATTTCTAGAAAATGATTTTTTAACATGTGTGATAGCTGTCATTGCTGGACTTTTATGAGAAATTTTATGAGCAGAAAAGTTTATGAAGTTAGGAAGGAAATTATTTTTTAGGATTTGAGATTTATTATGAGGCTAGAATGAGAAAAAAAATAAAATTTTTGAATGACGTCACTTGATTGTGGTTTTTCTATGACGGATATGGGGCTGAAAGACAATCCATTTGCCATATCTAACTGACGGGTCTGGGCTTCAGATAAGTACTGGAGCGTCTTTCCAACTGACGGGACTGGGCTTCAGATGAGTACTAGAGTGCCTTTCCAACCTGGTACCATGGTATTTATATAGCTTGATCAAGCGACTTGAGAATGAGGTGCCACAGTCGAGAAACTGAATTCACTAGGAAAATGTTTATGAAGTTTATTTTTATGCATGTCTAGATTTTTTATAGATATTGTGGAGAATATAATGTTTTATGCATTTTTCTTAAGCTGAGAAAATTACCTTGAGTAGAAATATTTTCAATGCATGTGCGAATATTATCTAGTGTTCGTTATTCCTAAGTTTTGTGCTTGTTGAGTCTTTAGACTCATGATTCTTGATTTGAGCAGATGAGACTGAGATCGGAATCGAGGGGCATGACTCCTGAGTGGAACACAGTCTGGAGCACTTAACCAACGACCTTTTCGTTTTCGCATGAGTTTTCAGTGTTATAGTTTATGTTGAGATGTATTATTATTTTGGGAAATATTATCGAGAGAGAGGGTATGATATTTTCATGGCTAAAATCATTATTTCTTTTGTGTTAACTTTGTCTCTATTTTCTTTCTACCGTGTGATGCATGTGTTAGAATTTGATTACTTTTTAAAAAATTATATGTATATTTACATACATATATATATCCCTAGAATAATTTTCCCACTTTATAATATTACATAAATAGTATAGTAGAGGGAGTCATTTCAAGTTTTGAGCTGAACTGATTCGTTGTGCTTGAGCGGGTTTTCTGCCACGAGCTATTTTGGGAGAACAGCGTAGTAGAGAACAACTTGGGATTTTGCTGTATGAGCGTAAGCTGAGTTTATCTTAGTGATGTTTTGGGAGCCCTGAGTAGAGGGATCAGATTTCGAGTGTTGTGCCATGCC
The DNA here is from genome assembly GCA_001598015.1 of Dorcoceras hygrometricum. Taxonomy (NCBI): domain Eukaryota; kingdom Viridiplantae; phylum Streptophyta; class Magnoliopsida; order Lamiales; family Gesneriaceae; genus Dorcoceras; species Dorcoceras hygrometricum. Next base: position 28,095 of record KV019049.1, on the reverse strand, counting down.
GTTTAGGGGCATCAACTTAGGCGTAAGCTGGTAGTAACGTCTTGTGTAGACCAGTGCTGTTTGTGGTATTCAGCTTAGGTAGGAGTTGTTCGTGTTCATCAGCCCGTACGCGTCTTCCAGGTAGTAGGCAGCGACTCCAGCTTTCTCGACCACTTTGTATGGCCCTTCGTACTTTGGATCCAGTTTCCCTCTATCTCCCTGATATTGGATCCTCCTCCAGACAAGGTTTCCTAGTTCATATCTCCGAGGCCGAACTCTTCTATTATAGGCCTGAGTCATTATTCTTTGATATGCCGAGAGGCGTACTGCAGCTCAAGCTCTTCTTTCCTTGAGATGGTCCAATTCGAGGCTTCGTATCTTATCATTGTCCTCCGTGTACTCTGTGACTCGGAGGCTATCTTGGCCGATCTCCACTGGTAAAAGGGCTTCGGCTCCATAAACCATGCAATAAGGCGTTTCCCCTGTGCCTGCTCGAGTCGTCGTTCGGTAAGCCCAAAGCACACTTGGTAGTTCATCAACCCATCATCCCTTGACTGAATCCAGCCGTGCCTTGAGGGCCTGCACGATGGACTGATTAGTGACCTCTACTTGCCCGTTGCTTTGAGGATAAGCTACCGAGGTGATGACTTGTTCAATTTTCATCTCTTGACACCAGGCCTGAACCTTTGCCCCGCAAAATTGTCGCCCATTGTCCAAGATAAGTTTTCTGGGTATCCCGAAGCGGCAAACTATGTTCTTCCACAAAAACTTCAGCACCTCTGCTTCGGATATCTTTGCCAAGGGTTCGACCTCCACCCATTTGGAGAAATAATCCACGGCGACTAATAATCTTCCCCGACTGCTACGTGGCACCATGTGATTGGTCCGAATTTATAAAAATCATAACAAAAATATTGAATTTAAAATATTGGTTCAATCACAGGCGTACACGTGTTAGTCGAGGAAGGAGGTGAGGAAGTCGGTTATGGCAGGATATACAGATACGATTATATATATATATATGTGTGTGTGTGTGTGTGTGTGTGTGTGTGTGCAAAATTCGTGCACTATCTTGCACGTAAGGTGCACAATTGTTGCACACATGCATATGACAGAACGTCTCAGATTTAAACTTACAAATATATACATACAATATGTCTTTTAATATAATACACGACACCTTTTTCTCAACAAAAGAAAGAATTAGTTCATATACAAACAACAATTCTCGATCAACAAAATCTTTAAAGATGTCGAACCCCAACTGTCTCCTCAAGCAATTAGTTCCTAATCTTTCTCTACATATGGAACCATCGCTAACATGGGGTTGGCTGCAAACATAGAGAGGATCAATCAATAAGAATGATGAAATTCAAAGAATTTCTATACATGACATATAGCAAGAGACTTCAAAATTACCGGAACTGTCATCTTGGGGTTTAACCAAGGTTGACTCCGGTACAGCACCTCGTTCCGAAGAAGGATGTTCATATGGGACTATCGCTGTTATACGATTGAGTGAGAAAGAAAGAAGAGTTTCAATCAAATGTGCAATCAAGATTTTGATAGTTGAACAGTTTTTTTAAAACCCAAGCAACATAAGATCATCATAAACCTGTTGATTCTCTCCCAAGTATATCACGCGAAGAAGGACGACCTCGCCTTTTCGCAACAGAGTTCTCAACATATTCTATCGGTGATGTAAATGAAAATTGAGACGTGGTGACACCGTCTTGTGCAAACTGTGGATGCTCATCAAGGTACCTGTATGATGACATGCATCAGTTCTCAAAATGGATGTTCCCAACAATTAAAGTACAATAAGTTTAGCACGTTAAGATCAGAGCATACCGACTAAGTTCAACCATCGAACGCAATCTCTTCTTGGATGGTGCCACATAATACCTGTTAAGATATAGATACAGATGACACATTGTTCAAAAAATAGTATTTCTATAACAAACATTTTCTTGTTGAGACAGAATCATAGAGTGATACATATACATACACATCAGCGAATTTCGAGCCTCCTTGGGCTCGAGCTCTAATAATTCGTTGCCAGCCCCTGGGAGTTCTGGGAATGTTGGGCTTGTCGATTGCCCATATCCAGGTCTGATCGTCCCTCTTGACGTCGGATTCCTCCTGGCAAGATATATCAGGCTTCCACTGCCTAGCTATATCACATGTGAAAGGCTGTTCATCGATCCTTTCTCTTATATCCTCGTATAGGTCCTTCGAAGGAACGAGCCTCCACTTGGAACATGAGGCACACTGGACTGCGTAAGCTTTAACAGATTCCCAAACCTGTTTTTCCGAGCTGCTTGAACTTTGTTCCATTTCGACGACTGCCAACAAAAATGGAAGAGTATTTTGAAACGTCAGTGTGAAGATCCCACATTTATATTGGATGTCAATGATCAAGCTACTAACTAGGACAAAAAGATAGAACTGGATCATGAAATTCTAACTCAATCGCACGCAAGCAAAAGTCTAATCAAATATAGAGTAAATGAGCACAAGTACCTTTGTATGAAAAATAATGAAGATTAAACACCACTTCGTTTGCAGTATAAACTTTGAGAAAGTTGTTTCAAAATCATAATCAATGCAAATATATCCTATAGAAAATCTTCAAATACAGCTTTCTTCTTCATCAATTTTTCTGAACGAATTTAGTAGCAGGTGACAACCTATTTCTCGTAATTAATATCTCATCTAAAAGAGCTACTAACTAGACTTTATTAAGATCTTGCTCGATACATCGAAAATGGAACACTTCTCGCAGAATTAGATTATAAAGCTTAAGATGGCAAAAAGTCACCGGCAAACGAAAATAACAAGGTTCATATGGACACTCATTATCATCATTTAGTTAGACCAATACACTGTTATCATAATCTGTCGGAAAGTTTCTAGTAAAGCAACAGCAAGCATTTATCATAATCCGAAGGAAAGTTTCTAGTAAAGCAGCAGCAAGCATAAGCAAACAAAATAAGCCTGGCCGGACTACCAAGAAACGAAAAGACAAATAATCATGAAACCTAACATGCCGCCCATTTCCAATTAAATTGAATATTTGGGCTAGTTCACTTTCAGTAATAACATTATTATATCTTTATCATGCATAAGACAGCTATTCACGTGTTGGGACAAAGCATGCAACGTAAGTAAGTTGCCTATTTGGATTGCAAGAACTATGCCACTTAGAAGATTTGTTGAATTCAAAAATGTTGCATGAGAATATTAACGTCAATAAGTTCTTGAATACTTTACGAGCAAATAAAAACATTAGACTCTCTAGCTAAACATTTTTTGAACAATATTTTAAAAGACCAACCTTGTTACAATCTATGTATGACAAGTTTGCTGCAGCAGTGTATGCTAAATCAAAGAACAGTCTCAGTACCTGAGGTATGCCCGAAGAAAAGAAGCTTTCACAAAATTGCATTGAAATGAACTGTATAACATTGTTCTATTACTACAAAAACCTTAGCAAAGGGTATCGAAATAGTAGAATGCCCTCTACCGACATATGAATTCGACCGTTGCGCACGTGCAAAAATGACATATACAACATGCCAAGAGATGGATAAGCCAACTTTGGGACCACAAACAAAGACAATAGAACTACAACCTCGTTGCACATGAAAAGTGTTGCCTTGCATCATTCAATACGAGTGTACTTGCAATAAAGATTACATACTGTTAAGTGTGACTGATCATGGTTAAAAACCTTTTGGTCACTACTTAAAACAGTTGAAGAATTCAAACATGTAGGCAAACTAGATCATGAAACTTTTCAGAGTAACACTAGATTGCTGCTAGTTGGTTAGAATACCCACGCTGAATGACTTAAAGAAAAAACAAACTGATTGATATGCAGTAAGCACTTGAGAAAACAAAAGTCTATGTTTGAAATAGAACAAAAATCGATGGTAGATAGTGATCGTATATATTCGATAGAAGCGGTTGTAGTAATCGATGGTAAAACATGCTATAAATGCTTCACATAACATTATAGAAACGGTTTTAAACCGCTCTTATGTGTTCATCTATTGAACTGGTTTCAACTGCAGCTTAAAACTCAAGGAATAGAGCGATTTTCAAACACGTGGACTGGATAAATACAACCGCACGCGGATGCATGTGCCTGCTCAATACATTGTCTACATTTCCCTTGTTCTTTGATGATAATTAAACTGGTGGGAAATATTTAACACTAAATACCCCATAATTTCCATGCCATAAGGTGCACCTTTTCACTTCATGTGACTCGGTCGGCCGTAAATCTTGCAAACCCTTGCCCATTGCTTATCATGATGAAAGTACTATCACATTGTCATTTACCACGATAAGCATACACAAACAAATTAGTCACAGATCTTAACTTCTGGATCAAAACTCGAACTCCACACGTACATACAAAAATTAAGCAACCATGAAGAAACAGATCAACAAGGTAAACCAAAGAAGAAGAAAAAATCATGTTTCAAATCATATAAAACACAGAAAAGTTTGATCCATACACAGAAAAAAACCATTACGATTTTTGTATTTCAGTAAATTTTCAACAGTGTACAGTTTTCAAACGAAGATACAAGCAGAGATAAAAAAAAACAAGAGTAGATAATACTCAACAGATCACTAACTTGCATGCGTGCCTGGGTGATTAACAAAAAGAATGAAGCATGAATTTATCACCCAAGAAAAACCAAAAACAACAAAGAAAAACACCACACAAAACAATGACATAACTCAGGAAAAAAAAAACAACAGAAATAAAATGAATGGAGACTGAAAATGAGCTGGAAGGATACCACTAAGACGAGATGAAAATCGGTGTGGATTTCTCAAAAAGTCCTGATCCGCGTTTCCTGAAGAGGAATGTGTGTGTTGGGGGCAAGGCGCAGAAAGCGAGAGAAGAACGAAGAGTTCCCTGCTAGGGTTTTTATGATAGGGTTAGGGTAGGGCAGGAAAGCAAAGGAAGAAAGACTCTGCTGTATATATGCGTGTGTGTGTAATTGACTAAAACTCGACATCTGTCATTTTGTTAAATATTTAATTCTTAAATCTTTGTGGGTTAATTTTTTATTTAATTATTATTGCAGGAGAATAATATTCCTAATTATTAAAATTTAATTTCGGGTGGACACTTTTGGAATAAAAAGATAGTTGAATTACATAAAAAAGGATTAAAACCATTAAGAACTATTTCAATATATATTAACTAGAACTTATATGATAATAGAAAATTTAATAAATAAAAGGTATTATATATGTATATAGAATATAATAAATTGTAGTTTAATGACATAAAAAGATGAAATAATAAAAGACCTAATATCATTTAAATTTTTCTGAATGTGAATGTGTTGGAGAAGTATGTTGCAAACCACAAATTGGACAAATTAAGATATTGACGCGATGATAAATTATATGGATGCTAATTAGGGGGGTTAAGCCACATTAATATTTTGTAGCAAGTAATCTTCTGAACAAATAACATACTTATATTATATTATACTTTATATTAAGAACTAAATTATAATAATTATAACTTCTCCTTCTACTTATGAGGTTGCTGCACTTGTCGTTGGAGATTTCGATGAATATTTGGAATAGGGATATCTTAGTAGAGACGCGGACTGGACAGCTTAAACACATCAATGAATTGTATGCTTCGTATTTAGGTCTTTAATGTCCTTTACATTTCGTTTATGGTGACGACTGGCTACAGAAAAATATCCCTTTTATCTGCTTCTAGACCAAGTGGTTGGAAGAGAAAAAGGTTAGGATGAGATAGTTTCACCCATATAGAATACTTGAGAGGGATTCTGTGTTGCGTTATGTAAGGGTGTATTGGGATTGGTGATCACCTACCGGGAAGCTCTCGTGCATCAAATTGCTGACGTTGTACCGCTTGATCTGGTTGGTTAGGTGGGTCATAAAAGTGCTGTTAGATATTAACTGGTAATATTATCTTTGTTGGGTACAGTTAATACTATCTTTTGGGTATATAGCAGGTGATAGGGTAAGACTGATCTTCATGTAATATGAGACTCAACACCAATAGTAAGACACGCATCTTCATGAAACTAACAGTCCAACCCTGATGCACATAATAGATACTATATGTACTGTCATATGTATAAGGAAATAAAGTTGTAGTGTTGGTGTTTATTTTCTAGAAATTTTTCTTGCAATTTGTTGTTGATGCGTACAGTATGATCGAAGCAGCAAGGTTATTAGGATGCATCAGAAACAACTTCGATGTGAAATGTACAAAGGACTCATGATGCTCTTTTATGTTGGGAAACAGATGCAAAAACACGGATTTTTTTGTCATTTCTTTCCTGGAGGAACCAGATTCATGTTTAGGATTACCAAGATGCGATAGCTATATGTTGATGGGTCAGATAGTTTAAAACTTTTTCATGAAGACAAATTTCTTGGACCAGAGGCAATTGACGGATTACTTTATGCAGAATTCTAGATGAGAAGAAGGATCCATTTTATTATGCAGATGTGCATATGATCACCATGGCAATAAATCGTCGATAAATTAAAATTACAAACTTCATGCCAACAGTTAACTAGTTCATATTGTTTTATCATATTATCATCAAGGAAATTTCTAGAACATCAGCAAATGATCTGCCAAATGAAAAAGAAGCAAAGACAATTTAATCCAATCCTATTTGATCAATTATCTTTTTTGTTTAAATTTTGTAATGTGAAAATCTAGAAATAATAATAGTTAATTAACCAAAATATATAGTCGATGGAAAAGTTAATGGAGCAACAGAGACAATCAAATATGACAGAGGTGCTAGACAAAATAATATTTTCCAAATAATTGCCAAGTGGAACAAAAATTGGAGCATAGACTACAAAGGAGGAAGGGCATTACTAACAGAAACAAAGGATATATTTAGTGATTTTACAAATGTATATAAATACAAACACCACCTAGCAGATCAAATCTTAAACAAATGAAATCCAAACAATACCCAATGATGATTCCTTAGTCTCGTATGAGATAACCAACTGATTTAACACATTATGTGTTAGTGAATCTTCACTTAACACTGTCCCATGCCTTGGAAGCTGCCACAGAAATGAACATGAAAAAAGTTAGCCTATCGGTATTATTTTTTTTATTTCGAGCTAGATAACGCACGAGGTATATATTGTTACCTGCTGCGGCAAGACTCCAGTTGCTGTCAAGACCAAGGGCCCAGAAAAAATATCCCCCTAGGCCATGTGCCTTGGCAAACTTTATCTTATACTGGACAGAATCTATGTCATCGTATCCAATCCAATTAGTCCCAGCATAAGAGTATGTTGATACAGTTGCCCTATCGAATACAACCGATGCCTTGTTTTCTGCATTGAATCCCACTATAGCAGAATAACTCATCACGCCTCCGCCAGGGCCAGTTCCCACCGCCGGAGCTCCGATACCATGCTGTCCTGGATTCTTCAACTGCCATGTCCGACCATAAGCTGGCATTCCCATTATGATTTTCTTGGATGGAACATGGACTTTTCTCCATGTGGAAATGCCATGGCTGGTGCTAACGTTGCTACTTTTGTCGTAGAGCAAGGCTTGGGCACCGGTGGCCGAAGTGTCCCAGCCACCGTGATAGTCGTAGCACATGGGGTTGATGAAGTCCACGTACTTTTTAACAGCCTTTCCTGGATAAGTCCTGGGAATATCTCCTGCTGAGAAGAAATTGGAAGCGAAATAAACTGCGGCGGATAAAAGCAGCCGGGGTTCTTGGTCTGCGGCGGCACGCCATTCTTTGAAAAGCAACGCGAGGTTCGCCATGTCTGTTGGATTGCTGGGGAATTCCCAGTCGAGATCGAGCCCATCGAACCCGTATTTTCGTGCCACCCCGACTGAGGAGCTGATGAACGCCGCCCGGTTGCGGGAGCTGCTCACCAGGTTGGAGAAAGTTCCGGGGGCCGCCCCAGCTCCGCCGATGGATAACATGACCTTGGCTGTGGGTTTTGCGGCGTGGAGAGTGGCGGTGAAGTTCCCCATCCATTGATCATCGGGTTGGGTGACCAAAACTTGGAAAGTTGTGGAGTCGACTAGAAGGAACGCGTAAAACAGGTGTGTGAAGTATGCGGTCGGAATTTCCGATGGTGGAAGGGTGTCTGCTTGCCACGACGGCCAGTACGCACCTTTGATCCCGCTAGGCGGCGGCGGAGGCGGAAGACGTGCAGCATTTGAGATATTTGGGACACATGAAAAGAGAATCAAGGGTACAATGAGTGAAGGGATATTCTGAATCTTCATGGTTCAAGTTTTGTGTTGGTTGGATTGATCGACGAATATCCCATTGGCTAAATATTTATAGATATTGTAAACGTAGACCGCATGGCTATACTTACTTGAATCAATTTATAATTATTTTTTATGTAAACGCATCATCCAAAATAATAGTAAAATATATCAAAAAGACATTCCCATTTCCACGGCACAATATATTATTATTTGAGCAAATATGCGATTTTTGATAGTATCCACTAACGGATCGGAGGAGTGAAAATGTAAACCGACATGCATGATTAAGATAATTTTTGGGTATTGATCCATAATGAAAATTATGAATTTGATATTGTGTAATTGTCTCTATTAAATTTGGTCAAATATATATGTACTCAAATTTTATTTAAAATCTATTATCTTTTTGTTGTTTGTAAGTTTGGTCACTCCAAGAAAGATCTTGATCACATATTATTGACATAATATGGTGACACCGGAACGTACAATGTCATATTAATACTTCTTATGAAAAATATCAAAATAATCAAAAATTGAATTTATGACTAAAACTAAATTCTGATGACATATAATGTTCATGTGAAAAGATTAATGATATTTCCATAGTCAAGAAAAATTTTTAAACTTAAACGAGATGAGAGGTCAAAAATTGAATATATAATCTTCCAATTGGCCTTGAAGGGGTCGGCACGCTCAAATAATAAGAATAAAAAGTAATTGTTGTCTGCTTGATCTGAAATTTGTATTTGGAACATCGAAAAGCACTTGGTGTATGTATTTAGGGCTTAGGCCAACTGTATTCTTGAAACTTTTTTTGTGAGTTTCTAATTGGAAGATTCGACGGGGGCTTTGGATATGGCTACAGAATATGTGTCTAACGACGCTTAAAAAATTGGTATCAACTCTTTAATTTAATTTTTTAAAGATGCCTTTGAAATATATTGTTGTGCAACGAAGAAAAACCATTGGATCAGGGCGAGGCAGAAATGGCATATCATTGTGAAATAAATGTCTATGAGTGGTATCAAAGTCTTGGTCTAAATCAAGCCATGTGGGTGGAATTGCGCTTAATCCCAATTATTGAGGTGAAGTCGTGAAGATATTGTAATTTTCGTTGGACAACAAATATAATATAGTATAGAGAAAACTTGAGGAGTTGTTTCCAATCTAAAACAAATTATTATGAATTGTCTTTAAAAAAATACATATTACTTGTAAAACAATTTTTTATGTTTGATTGGCACGAAATCCAAAACCAATTCTTGCATCAGTAAATGGAACAGCATAGACAGATAAATAGCCACTGGCAAATTGTATGAAAATTAGGTTATCAAAAAATTTGTCATAAAGTTTGCGACAATTAGGATCTTAGGTTGTAACGAGCAAAAACAACCTAATACAATTACACAAGCGTGTAAATTTCCAAAATCCAAATTACATAATCCGAGATTTAAAGAATGATTTTCCCTGTTTATAAATGAAAAAAAATTAGTTTCAAATGTTATTATACTTCTCGAACTATCATGTTTTAAAAGTTATAATTTCAAATTTCTTGTAGCACCTGATTTCATTATCAAATATTCACACTAAAAGTTACTTTAAAAATATGATTAAATTTTTTCATTGCAGATGTTTTAAAATACGGAAACCGCCAGCAGAAAAATTTCTTTAGTCCGGTTTTCCCAAATAAAATTAGACTTCAAGTGTTCACTATAATACAAGGGGACACCATTGAGCATGCATCCATAAACTGAGTTAGTGAACCCTTCAATGGGTGATCAAATGACTTGTGTCGGACAACAATTTATGTTACATATCACATCGTATTCCAGCATCATCGTGATGCAAAGCAGCCACGCCTCAAGCTTTACGAACAATTACTCGTCGTTCTCGCTTGTATTCGACTTCCTCTCTTTGATGCATGATCAACAGAGCTCTTCTCACCTGGCATAAATATCAATCATGCAAAGTCTCATCAAAATATTCAGCGCAATGCAATATGTTTCTACTCATATTGAAGTTTTTATATCCATACCACAGATTCATTCATGCCCATCCTGGTAAGTTCATCAAGCAGACGTCTTTCTGATATATGCATTCCTATTCCCATTCTTCTCTTTATCTGAGTTTCAGCTTGCTGTTCATTATAAAGAGTTAGCATGGCAAGTCTTCCAAGGGACTCTAGACAAGGCTAATCAGACGGAATCTTCTCACCTGTATCTCATTTGCTAGCTCGGGTGTTAAATTAATCTGTTGATTGACACCAGAACGTGCTGCATCCATCGTAGAATTGTTGAAGAGTCTGATAGCTTCCTTAACGTGGTCATCGTTGGCAACATCTGAACTAATAATCATGAAAAATAATACTGTAAACAGCTTGAAGATCAAACGACGACATGCATTAATTACAAAAAACCACCCATAAAGGGAAAAGAAGAGAGCCGAAAGACTCCAATTCCACAACCTGTTCCATTTCAAGATCGTGTAACCATAACTGATGGAACTATCTCAGATACGTACACATAATCAACAGAACTATCTCATATATGATAAAATATTAAATAAGCAGAAAACAATTTGATACGTAATTTTTTGGGGGCAGTTAGCAATATGCCTGCTCAAAAATTTTCTTGAACTTCACTCAGGTCGTTGATCAATGAACAAATACAATGATATACTATTACAGGTAATAACTTACAGTGACATTCTTGCACATGCTTCGCTCAACCTCACAATAGCCTCCAATTGTCTGACTGTGATTGGTATCACAGCTGCTTCCCCAGTTTCATTTGCTTGACGTCTCATGGCCTAGAAGATCAAAATATCAAATAGAGCAGTAGAAACTTATCTGTTCAAAAGAACATTTGCATCATCAAAAGATGTGATTTATGAAGCTTGATCCAAAAATAGTAATTCTCAACAGACACTGAACCCCATAAAAATACAGTTCCTCAATGAAACAAATTGATTTCCATACAAAAAATATCTCGCATTTTCACACTTTGCAGCACCCTGTAGATTCAGGTGTTATCTTCAGTGAAGTAGTCCACCTATTAGCTCACATGAACAACAGAGATCAGTTAGAGTTTTATGTTACAGAGTCATGCTTATTCTTATTTTTCATAGCGTGATCTACTGGTCTTCTTAGAATCTAGAGTCATGTCTAAAGGAGAAATGCACAAATTATTTTTCAACCGTGCATCTGAGACTTTGATAACCTCAATTTGTTGCACCATTCACCTGTTGTTTTGCAGTAGCAAAACCTGGGTATGAAGCCAACTCAACAAACGACGTTATTATTAAAGCATGAATAAAGCAACAGAACAAACTTAATTGAGAGTTTCAAGTGGTAAGAACTCAAAAAAACTGAAAATATTTCGCCATTTAATGCATCATCTTAGCCTAACTCCAATATTTGTTGAAAAGTACCTGTCTAATGTTTATATAACTTTCTTGCAACGTAGAGGAAGCAGATTCTGAGAGACGGGGATGGCAATCAGTTCGAGCATAGTGAATGTACCTGCACTAAGCAACTATATACTTCAGCAAAAGTGTAAAAAAGTAACACAACCATTATGGCCATTGAAAGATGATCAGAGCAAAAGTAGAGACCTCTTCAGCCAGTTATCCTCCTTTGAAGTCCTTGAGTCATTTCTGGCTGCATCAGCAGATGCATGGACTTTTATTATGTGACTGGCAATACTCTGCAAATGAATCAAATTAGCTTCTGAATCGTCTACTGTGCATAGACTATTTCAGAATATGCTCCTTACAGCAGCAAATCATAATTTAGAAAGGAAGAGATATCGATCAATTTGGAGTATGCCTTTAGTCCATGAAGTACAGCCAGACTCATTAAGGAAAAAAAAACTAGTGTATACATGCCTGTATACAGGTTACCAAACTTCAAAGTTGCTAAAACTTTATTAGAACACCATTAACAATCTAGTTTTCATTCAGTGATAAATACTTTTGTACCTTGTCTTGAGAGTACATTCTGATATCTTTCACGATAAAAATCAAATCAAATCTTGATAGGATTGTGGTCTGCAAATCTATGTTGTCTTGTGCAGTCTGAAACATAAATGATCACCAATTAATCTCTTTAGCAATCAAAAAATTTAATCTGTTTAAAAGAAAGGACTCAGAGAACTGAAAGCAATGTGCCTTGAGATCATCATATCTCCCAGATGGAGGATTGGCAGCAGCAAGTACAGAGGTTCTTGAATTAAGAACAGTTGTTATTCCTGCTTTAGCAATTGAAATAGTCTGCTGCTCCATTGCTTCATGAATGGCAACCCTGCATAACAAATGCAATTTTTCTAAGAACTCCAGTTGTAAGCAGTAAAATGACAACACGGATGCCATCAGTGATACTGTCTGCACCTGTCTTCTGCCCTCATTTTGTCAAATTCATCTATGCAAACAACACCACCGTCAGCCAAGACCATTGCACCTCCTTCCAAATAAAATTCCCTCTGCAAATTTTGGTAAAAATCATTGCAAAAACTGTCTGAAGTACAAAAAAAACTGCATGCAAAATCAAAATTAACCCTAGATAATTATCTCAACAATAGCACCTCTTAAACAATAGACAGGAGTGAAAACTTACAGAGCTATTGTCGCGAATAACCGAAGCAGTAAGACCAGCAGCTGACGATCCTTTTCCAGAAGTATATATAGCCACTGGAGCTGTCTTCTCAACAAACTTGAGAAACTACACAGTAGAAATGTGCATCTTCAAGTGTACTTTCAGAAATTTAATGTAGCATTAAGTAATCCCATTATTTTAATGTCCTACTAAAGGTTTTCACTATTATATATGTGGTAATACATGATAAACTGTGCTAACCTGTGATTTGGCCGTGGATGGATCCCCCAAAAGCAACACATTGATGTCACCTCTCAGTTTTACACCGTCGGGTAAAATCTGCATAAACCAAAGGAGTGATTTTCAAGAAATGGAACAAACAAAACTATCATATTGTAGTTGCTAAATAGTCACAAAGCGCTTTGAGACACATGGATGCACTGAAGCCTAAGCATTATATAATATTCTTGAAATTGGATGTTTGAAAACAGTCAATTTGCACAGTATCCAATATAAACCACACAAATATTGAAGGAAAGGAAACAAACATGTACTTAACATAGAAACAAGAGTAGAGTTGCATTGTATTTCATCCTAAAATAAAAATCCGGTGTTAAAGGCACATACAAATCACACCTCACACATGCAGCCATGCCAAGGAGCGGATTTTACTCAAGAGTCACCCCACAGATAAGGGCAGAGCCTTGCCATGCCTAAGCACACAGCAAGCTACCTTTTAACAACTATAACTATAATCAACACAGAAACCAGTTAATTGCATACCTTCCTTGAACCTCCAAACAAAAGACAGGCAACTGCCTTCTTCACATCATCATGACCGAATATGGATGGTGCAATCTTAGAGCAAATTTGTTCATATGCGTTTCTATCTGATGCAAATTTTTTGAATTCCTCAATCTGAAAGAGTAAGATGTGAAGACAAGTTTATTAACCTGGCAGAGGTTACACGTTATTCTGAATCATGTAATTCTACCCACAAAAAATCTGTGCATTTGATAACTTATAGAAAGAAAAACTATGATGATTGTTACCTCCTCTCTAGTGAAATTGGTTGGACCTCGGGCACTAGCCTCACCTGCTTCCTCCAGGCCAACCACCCGGATATAGGGCTGTCTAATTGCAACTGCTCCTTTGTGGCTGGTAAAAAAATTTTGAACATGTCACATAATGAGGATACATGTTTCCGATTCTTATTCATCCAAGTACAGATTTCTTACGAAGCAGACGAGTTGGCAGCTTGAAAGATGCTGTAAATTCCAATAATGGTCAACCTTGTTCCAGGAACAATTGTTTGCACAAGATGCCGATCAACAGATAAAAGTATGTTCCTTGGCAACTCGCCAGTGGGCACATCCTTGATTTTTTGAAAAAGAACAAAATCATTAAAGTGTAAAAAGATAATATCTTTACTTTAGAGTTCACCAATGACAGAGGCCAGAGTAGTTTATCTCTAATAGAATAGAGCACACACCTCTGGATTTTCCTGCAATTTTAGTGTCTGTTGATCAACATACTTGCTTTTATCTGGAAGCACAATCCATGGATCAAGGGGGCATGGTTCTTCTCCTGCCTGCAAAACGACAGTAGTGCATGTCATTCCAACTAGATCAGGCAGAATTTGAAAGGGTGTTCAGATAAATGTTTTGGTTAATAACCTGAGAGATGTGGTCACAAGATCTAGGCATAATAGCTCCACCAAGACCGGGCCGGCATGGAACAAGCTTTACGTTCTTACAGTTCTTGCACAACAAAGTCACGAATGTTGCTTTTGCCTTGGTTCTTGATGCTGCAATAACAATACCCAGACACCTTAACCAATTTTGAAATATATTGAGCCTGCATGTCATTATATCAAAAGAAACCGTTAATTTCATAAAATACACTCTCTGCAGTTTCAAGGCACCCAAAATCAACTAACCCCGATTGATCTCATTGATAGTGGATCCTGATCTGATCTCAACAAAACTTGCACTTCCCCAGTCGTTGGCTCTTCCATTTCACCAGTTTCTCCAGCAACCCTTGATTTAAGACCAGCCAGCACCTCTGCTGCTGCTGTTTCGAACTGTTTCATATCAGAAACATGCAAGTAGGCATGCTTAGTATACCAATCAAGTGGCTTTCAACAACATACATTTTGGGTATCATCACCGTTTAGAGAAACGTAGTATAATTGTAGCTTATAGTGACAAAGCTAGAAAATTTGCCCGTGGGATGAGAAAAAAAACATTAAATCAAACATTATTGTGATAAGAACAACGAACAATTATTTAAATCTATATCAAAAGAAGAGTCAGTAGAGACGAAACAATATGTCAAGATTCATTCACATTGTGGTTTCATGTTCAGATTGATCCCATGAAGTTTTCCAACAACTCAGAATCTCAATGGGCCACCCTAACCCAAATGGCCATAATGTAGCTTTGCCTCCGTACAACAATTTGCACTAGTTCTTTAACCAGAAAAACATAATTTTTGACAACTATATTACCGCACTCCACAACCAAGCTAAATATCAAAAGGAAAAGAAACAAGAAAGCGTATCACACTTACTAGGGGAAGGTACTCGGCAGGGTTTTGACGAAGGAATTGGGGGAGGGTTTGATCGGGATCGTAAGAGATGAGGTCAGCGAGATTGACGAGTAGATATTCAGTGTTGGACAAGAGAGATTCTCTGTAAGGGAAAACATTGGGGTGGCTCTTCCGCTGGAAATTCCTGATGAATTCCTTGAATCGCTGAAGCACCGCGTGCCGATTCACCGTCTCCGAATCACCTCCGCCGCCACGGGGGAACTGAGCCTGGTCGCTATAGTATATCCCTCCCTCATCCCACCCAGACATCTCTTCTCTGTATGACTGTATGTGTATGCAAATGAAAATGGAGACGGCGAGTGAGGGCAGAGTAACTACTAACTAGGTGTTTCTGGCGGGATTGATTTGGCGGGAGATTGGAACCACGTGACCTCCACGTGTGAGATGACATTTTTTTTCTGCCTACATTATATATTTTTGTTATGTAATTCTAATTTTTTATTATCATTGAGCTTTGCTTTAATTAGATCATAATTATAAAAAGAAGTTCAATTAAACTTTCTTAGTATTTTGAAAAATAACAAATAAATATGATAATTTCTATAAGTCTAGATTCCGGGGTAAACTCAGCTTAGGACCTTGACAAATTTCGCGGTTTGACAATAGCTCACGGTCTGACACAACTCACGGTCTAACACAACTCCTGGTTTGATGCAGCTCGTGATCCGACACAGCTCGCGGCCTAACAGCAGCGCACGATCTGACACAGCTCACGGTATGATACAGCTCGCAATCTGAGACAGCTCGCGACTCAAATAGGGAATATAGCTTACGAACTAAGCTTAAGACTCGAAAATATTACGACCTGACAGATTACAGAAAACAACTTATGACTCAAGAAAGGGAAAACAACTTACGGAACTCATCTTACGCTCAGGAGGGGTCGATACAGGGCTGGGACAAAACCCAAACCACTTCTGACCTCTGGCCCTTCTCCCCCGACATCCACAATCACTTAGTCCCTGCTCCTGACCTGAACCATCGCTCAACTTAGTCTCAACAGTCAAAAACCCCTTTCCCACAACAAAATTTCTAGGCAGCCTCATCATGTTTAAGAAAGAAAATACGTCACATAACATAAATTCATATCCTCGAAGTCTAAAAAAATCAAAAACTTAAGAATAAAAATCACACAGTACTATGAATGAAAGGTGCATTCAGTGGAAGATTTGGTACTTTCATTAAATTGAGAACTTATAGACGATTGTCACGAAGCTGTATGAGATGAAGAACGTCGGGAATGCCGCTGGTTTTTGCTCCGGAAAGCTCTAAGATGGTGGGGGAGAAGGGAGAAAGAAGGCGGCGGGTGATGATATTATATATATATATATATATATATATATATATATATTTTAATAAAACATTAAGGCTCATTATTCATGAACTATCTAACGAGATAACTTTGGCTTGAGTTCGGATCGAAAAATATTCGAACATATTCAAGTTCAGCTCAAATTCGATAAGCTCGAATATAAATCAAACATTTACCAAACATAAATCAAATATTTATCAAACAAGCTCGATCAGTTCATAAACCTGGTCAATTCTTTACCCCCTGCGTAGAACCCACAATGCAGTACAATATCATGGAATGTGGATATGAGGCAAGCGACATTAGACAAGTATACAAGTGTGTTTCTTTTTAAAAAAACAAAAAACAAAAAAAACTAACTGAATAATAAAATAAGGATTATACAGTTCCTCTATTATACAGCAAAATAAGTTGATTTTCACACGAAGCATCAAACTACCCACAATTCAGATATCAATATCATCACTCACACAAACTAATGGCAATATGAATACACACGTTTATTCACATTGCTCCATGGTCCTCTCTCCCTAAAGACCTGCCATTTCTCTGCAGATTCAACACAGACAACATCTTTACTACTTCTTGCATTGATGGTCTGCTTCTTGTGCATAGAGAAGCAACTTCAAGAACGGACGCCATCTCTTCTTGGGACGAGCACGAAGGGGCGATTCCGTTATCTTTAGCCATCTCCCTTATGAGAACCTCTCTAGGAGTGTTCTGCATACTTAAACTGGCGCCATTCACCACTCGACCATCGCTCAGCACGTGAAGGACAAGCTCCCCGAAGTCCGTTATGTCCTTTTGTAGCTCATTTGTCATGGAAGTGTTGAATTGACCAACACCTGCAAGATTAATGTTTTTCATCTATGCATTTGTTGTCAAAAACCAGAGATTTGAAGTTTCATGGAAATGAATAGACATGCTCTCAGATAGGATTATATAGGACAGTTGAATGATCATAATATGTCACAAATATACACATAGACAGCAGAATTTTTTAGCAGAACAGAGGCATATACAACGATTTGTTTTGCCGTATGGATATGAATATTGAAAGTGGAAGTATAAACGAGCATGAAATTACCTGTTTCTTTTCTGGTCTTTTCTGGCAGTAGACTACTACTTGATTGAATTAATGAAGTGAGGCCATATTCAGCCAAATGGGGTTCCATATTTTCATCCAAAAGCACGTTACTGGCCTTCAAATTGCCATGAGGAATGGCTGGATAACATTCATGATGGAGGAAATATAAAGCCTTTGCAACTCCAACTATTATTCTACACTTAGTTTCCCAATCTCTCCTCACCCGAATCTTTTCTGCCAGATCATTATTAGGCAGGTAATCATTCAGAAGATAAGCCAAGTTGTTATTGTAGCAAATCCCAAGCAATCTTGTCAAGTTCTTGTGCCTTAAATTACCAATCCTAGTCAGGTGTTCTAAAGCATTTTTCTTGTCTTTTGGCTCCCATTCTATCTTCTTTACTGAAACCGTGATTCCCGTGGTAAAACGACTTTTCTGATTGAATCAGGCAATGTGTGCACCGCCTCATCCTCAGCTTCATCTCCACTGAAGCTTTTCAAAACATCTTTAGCAGTAAACCGAGGAAGCCCATCAAAAGCAACCATTTTCCACGGACCTTTACTTCTTTTCTTGAAGTATAGTATCCCAAACACTGCAGCCATGATGAACAATACCACGACAGCGCAGATGATGAGAATCCAGGCTACCTTTTGTGCCCTTCTGCTTCCTACTTGCAGTCCATTTGAAATCCCGTTCTCACGATTGCACCGTCTCAGAGGTTCCCCACAGAGCTTTGGATTGCCAAGAAACGCACTAGTATTCATTGACTTGAACTTCGATTGTGTGGGGATTGAGCCCGAGATATCATTGTATGATACATTCAGCAATTCCAAGCTTTGAGAGGTTCCGAACTCGACCGGGATTGGACCGGTTAAACTATTGTGTGAGAGGTCTATTACACTTATAACGGGAAGGCTAGTAAACTCCACAGGTATTGAGCCTGTCAGGTTATTATCAGCCAAGTCTATCCTCAAAAGTTGCTTACAATGGGATACACTTTCCGGGATATTTCCTGATAAATTGTTCATTCTAAATTCAGCAACAGACAAGGATTTGCAATCTTCGAATGAAGGAAGATTGCCTGATATCCCGCAAGAACTCGCCGAGAAGTTTTGAAGAAGGGGCAAAGACCATGCTTTGACCGGTATAACGCCTCCAAGAAATGGATTATCAGATAAATTGAGATACTCAAGCTTCAAAGCTTGATGGATATCAGTTGGAATCCCTCCTGTGAACCTGTTCCTAGACAAATCGACATACGACATGGTCCGAAATTGGCCGAATTGCAGTGATATCTCACCTGAGAACAAATTATCTTCGAGCCGAAGGCGAACCAGAGAAGAACAATTGGAGAGCGATGGAGACAGCCCACCAGTAAAATTGTTCGAAAACAGGATTAATTTAAGCAACTCTCCTCCATAACATATATCAGGTGGTATGCTACCAACAAAATAGTTGGTTGAAGCATCCACATGTATAAGCTTCGAGTATCTTCCCAAGTCAGACGGGAGTGACCCTGTAAAGTAATTGTTCCATATAAGCAATGTATCCAAATTTGGAAGCTGAGCAATACCTTCGGGAACACTGCCGCTTAAGTCATTGTACATCAAACTCAACAACCTGAGATTTCTCAGCTCAGAAAAACTGTCTGGAATCGGACCAGAAAGCAAGTTGTCAGATAGATCCAAGCTTTTGAGTGACGAGATTTTGCTCAAATCTGGTGGGATTTTCCCAGTGAGCTGATTCTTGAACAGAAACAGTGATTCAAGATTGGTAAGATTGCTGAGTTCTTTCGGAATAGTGCCTGAAAGATTGGCATCTGCGATGTCAAGATACTGAAGCTCACTCATATTACCGAATTCCCATGGAATCCCACCTTCATACGAGTTGTATCCAATCTCCATATGCCTCAAGTTCTGCAGTTTCCCCAACTCCGGCGGCACACCGCCGCTCAGAAAATTCCCTGCTAAATGGATGAATTCAAGGCTCTTCAACGAGCCATATTCAGAAGGGATTTCTCCACTGAAGAAACTCCCTGCAAAATTCACCACTCTGAGAAACTCCAGCTCGGAAACTCCGGCGGCCAACGGCCCTGAGAAGCTGTTGCTGAAGGCATCAAGAACAACAAGATTTTGCAGACTCGAAATCCCACTCGGGAACCGACCGGAGAAATTGTTCCGGCTGATGTCCAACAACCTCAGGCTGGTAAGATTGAAAATCCCAGTCGGGAGTTGATTCGAGAAGGAATTATGGCTGAGGTTGAGCTCGAGAAGATCAGGAAAAAAAGAGAATTGTTTCCCCGACAATGAACCTCCAAGATTCTTCATCGACAGGTCTAAACCGATGATTGTCGAAGAATTCTCACTGCATTTCACTCCAGTCCAGGAACATGCATAAATTTGAGCTGAGCGTTGAATCCCATCGGGCAACAACCAATCACTCAAACTTCCGGATCCATCCAAAAGTTCGGATTTTAAGCTCAAGAGAGCGTCTGTTACAGGATCAAAAGCTAGTATCGGCACCATAAACAGTAGAGAAACCATTACAAGACTGAACAAGTTCGTGGGATGAAGAATCTCCATTGGAACTTGCATAAGGAAAACATATGGTGGCTCACTCGAAGAGACCCCAGAAGTCGAGAAAGAAGATCACATTACTCACGTTAAATAAAATTTAAAATTTTCAGTTGCAGTGGATCATTCAAATTGGTTCAGTATAAAAGTTTGCCAGTACTAGGATTTATCAGATTAATATAGTCACATTTAATTTTGTTAAGTCTTATTATTTATATAATCGAAGTTAGCGATTATAGTTCCCAGATAGAAAAGAAAAAATAACAAATTCTCATTGATATTCTTTAAATATAAAATTTCATTTGTTAATTATTTTATGTCCATGGTGTGGGAATTGATGCATAGGGACTAGAGAAAGACTTGAAGAAAAAGACGTAGTGATATTTGGTGATTTAGTTGAAATGAGAATATGATTGGATTCGCTTTAGGGAGCAATATGGGTCATCCCATTATTTTATTAATTAAGCCCTTATTATCTTTGGACCATCTCTTTTTATCCTGCTTTAAACAAGGGAGAATTCAATAACAAACTAATGAATTCATAGTGGGATTTACTATTTAAGCAATCTTTTCTATCGTTTTCTCATCAGCCCAATTAGATTAAATCGCCACATTCTTGATTATATTTACCTATACATGTAATCTCACTTTTTGAATGTATTATTCAAGTCAAAACTTTACACATAGTAGTAAAATTTTTATTTTTAACGCATGCACGAGGAATTTTTTAGTATTAAAAGTTGTGCTAGGATCAAATTTTATCACTAGATCAACTTATAATTGTTAGTCAATATATAACTTTATTTCATTATTCATATGGGAGCACATAGTGCCTATTACGTATGTTAGGATCAGGATGTTAAATCCATACGTTTGGAGATGTGTGTATCTAACTAATGGTGTTACCTCGTGTTCCCTAAATCAATCTTACCCTTTCCTCTATAGTCTCCTCTATAGTCGGCTTAAACCGTACAGCAACACAAGCGCCACGATTTGCTCGTTCTACCTAGCAGGAGCAATTATTACACCTCAATAGTACCCCTCCCAATCGAACCCTGACTTTGGCTCTGATATCAATTGTTGTACCGAGCGTTTGCCGCTTTATCAAAAGATATAGCTGGCAATAATGGTGCAACTCAAATCTTTTAAATCGTATAGCAACATAAGCGCCACGGTTCGATCGCTCTACCTAAGAGGGGCATGTTGCACCTCAACAAGTAGTATTCCGTTAAGATCTGACATCACACTTTTCGGACTAGCCAACCAGATCAAGCGATGGAACGTGAGCAGCTTGATGTACGAAAACTTCCCAGGAAGTTACTCATCTCAGTCCTACTCTTAGTCTTGCACGCTTAACCCAACAATCCCCCCAAAAAATAGAAAAATATGCTTATTGGGATACTCGAACCCTTGAACTCGCTTTAATACCAATTATTAGGATCAAGTACTTATCACTAGAACAAAAGTCATAGCAGTTAATCATGATGCAACTTTATTACTTATACATTTGGCAGCACATAGTACATATATTATATGTGTGTTAAAATCAGTTGTTAGACTCATGAATACGAGAAGGTGCGTGTCTAACTGTTGGTGTTATCTCATATCCCTTAAAAGTCAGTCGTACCATTCTTCCTATCATTAGCACTATCCCCAGCAGATATAAATATTACTCGTTTAAGATTTGACATCACATTTCAGGATTGACCTAACCAATAAGATCAAGCGACACAACGGTAATAATTTGACATATGAGAGTTTTCAGGAGATCACATATCCAATTATTACTTTCACACATGCACAAGTTGGATTATGAAAAAAAAAATCTATATGTGATATTTTTAAACTATGTATATAACAAAATCTAAATTTATCGGAAGACATCGTGGTCTTGTGTGGGGAGGTGAGCGAAAAAATAGAGAACCATATATGGATAAAGGAGTACTATGCTTTTGCTTGCTTTTATCCAGAGATACTTGGCATTTTGATTCAAACGATGACATGATAGAAAAATATAGATATATGGATGATAAATTTATATGTATGTAACGTGATGATTTACAATTTTATCTGTTTAAAAAATTCGGGTCAGATATTGAATTAAACAATTATGCATAAATAATTAATTAATTATCTTATCTTCCTACCGAGTAATAATTTTGTTTAGGTGAACAATATAAAAAAAACTTCTACATTTTATCTAACTATTCACACTTTATATTGGCAAGTCTTCTCTCTTTTTTTTTCCCCCTAGTTTCTCGTATTACATTATTCTTTGTGGGTTAAGTATGTATTTGACCAATAATATTGACTGCAGAATTCACATATTATTATTAAATCCACTGATCCGTTAATTGTGGATAATAGTTGACTGTGAATATTATTTGAAAGATTTTATCGAATCCAAATTATTTAATGTTCACATTTTTAGTATAAGACATTCGATCATATAAATAATCCAATAATTGTGTATTTAATTACATTTTCTGCGGGAGCAGATCGAGGGACTTAAGTGAACTTAAAATACACATGCAGCCGAATTTGATATCACTTAAAAAGTACTCTAAATGTTAACGTATCTATGGGAGAACGGTATACTCCATTCATCTCATTTATTTAACTTTATATGTATTTTCATATATGTTAAGAAAGCGTTTGGAAAAACTATATTTTATAAAGTAATTTATCTTCTTATCTTTACTAAATGGACACATTAAGTAGTTATATAAACTAGAATATTTAATTTTAGCGGATAAAAAATGTGTTGGAAAATGGACCAGGGCCAAATTAATTAATCGAGATATAATCGTCCGACGAAAGTCGAAATTGACTTGAAAACTTGGATCTGTATTTTGAGTAGATAGTTTTGAAATATTAATTTGCTCAAAATCGATTATAGGTGAATGAGAAATTAATAAAGTCATTAAAGCCCAATTATTGTGAAATATGAAGTTGTCCCAAATCGGGAAAAGAGTCTAGTCAAACATTCCTTATATATAACTTCATATTATGTGTAAATAATTAATACAAGTTGTAGTAGACATGGGAAGGTTCCTCGAGGGCGAGTAGGAGTGAAGAACCTACTAGCCCGAGCCCGTGCCGATGATCGTGTCGGTCGCATGTATGCATAGCATTGAGGAGCTCTTAAATTTATGCTCAAGTGACTAACACTGGATGACTGGGTAGTGACGTGGCTACGATATGGCTACAATGGCGGATGAATAGGTAGTGACTGGGTAATCTGTCGTTGGATCGGATATAAATCGAAGGGGTGTGATGAATCGCCAAGCGATGCGATCTGAATAATTGATCACATCAGATGGATTGTGAAAAGACACGATCCAAGCCATTGGTGAAACGATGCAATCTAAAGCGTTTGATCTAGGATGGACAGATGCGATTTGTGAATCAAGGGGTTGCATAATGAAAGGTCATGATCCTTCAAAATAGACACAATCTGGACTGTTGGATGTAGATCCAATGGCTACGATCAAGCATTTCCTAAGAGTCGTGACTATTCACCAAAAGCCCCCCTATTCGAACTCTATAAATAGACCCCCAAAGTCTGAAACACACAACAACAAATCCAAGCATTCCAATCTTTCTCATTTCAATGTTTTCTCTGCATTTTGAGTCCGAAAAGCATCTGAAAAAGTTCGTTGTTCTCGTAATTTGGTGTGCCTATATTACGAGAAATTCGTCGCTATATCTTAAGAAACGATTGCCACTACCGTAAGCATCCGGGAGAGGCAATATCATTTTAAAGAAATAGTGTACAACAAAATCCTCGATGATCCCGAGTCTACATTCGAAAAAAAAATTGCCTAAAAAATATAGACCTATATATGTTGGAGGAGGGAGTGTAAAAAAGCTTTCAAGGGTCCTCAAAAGTTTTAAGGTTCAGTTACATATAATTAGATAGAGAATGTGAGTATTACAAAAATACGACACTTGTGAATAAAATGGCATGAAAAGGTTTTGTAAAGAAAATGACATGCAAAAGGCAGTGGATTGCAATGCGGAGTCTGATATGTTTATAAATGAGTCCTTTTCTGCAAAACATTTAAATTGGCCATAAATTATAGTCAGAGGCTCACAGGTTCTTCTTCTCTTTGCATGTACGCACTTAATGCACCAACACCAAACTACACTCATTACCTCCTCTATCATTATTATCCTCATAAATTCCAAGTCTTTTTTTGGTGAGTATATTAAAGCCCAACTTTTATTTATTCACGCAGATTCAAATTCATAGGTCCCACTCAGTAAAATTCAAAATATTAGAAGCCATCTTTTTAGAAACAAAATATCTTCATGAAAATCATTAATTGTCTTTTCATTAAGCCCTGCAGTATGGATTTGTTTTTAAAAAAATGTTTTGTACCATCGAGGTAATCAAGAATTTAAGACATTTTTGGGGGCAAAGAGAAAATAAACTTAATTGTATTTATCGAAAAATCCTTAAATTTCCAGCACCAAGACAAATAATGGACCCCACCCTGTTAACGGTAAGTGACAAAATTTTCTTTATGGCCCAAAAAGGAGACAGATTTTGCACTAATTACGTGGAATCACACTTTTTTGCACAAATTTCTATGTCGTACATGCAACGTAGCGTAGCTCTTTAAAAACCATATTGACTAGTCCACCATTAAGTTGGGTAATCAACACTCAACCAATAGAGAATGAGATCTTCGAGGCTCAAATAAAAATATGATTTTCTATGATTGTGAAATTTACGCCATGTGAGTGGTTTCCTATAATAATAGGTGGACTCATGTATCCATGGGAGGAGCGATAGAAGATTAGAAACAATCATCGTCTACCCGGAAAAAATACATTTTATAATCCAGAGATTGACGAATTATCCATCGAATGACTTTGGTGTTGGGAGGGATAATTGCTATGTAATATATATAAGCAAAGCTTAAAGATATTATATTTACATCAAATAATATATCAATATCATCATGAAAAATTCAAAAATATATCTTTACTTCTTGAATCTATTAAAATTTACAATGTCTCTCTTGCATATCACGAAAATCATATACAACTAACAAGTGAATCTATCCTGAACTTTTTGGTAATCAATGTACACTAACAAACAAATATTAAGAAATTCATCTTCCATCTTAATATAAGCTCTTTTTAGTTTTCATGTTTTTTCAATTGGGTACTTTCATGTTTGCAATCTCAATCCCAGGTCACGTTCTAACGGTTGAATATCAAATCATTCATTGATTTTTCATGTTAGGATACCACTAAACCAAAAGATATAGTTGTTAGTCAATGTGCAACTTTATTTCATTATAATATAAGATAACAGAGTGCACCTATCATCGTGAGGATCGTAATATTAGGTCCATTATTCTGGAGACGTGCATATTGGATCCGTGAAACAGATCAGATCTTAATTGTATTAACACAAAATTTGTTGTTATGTTTGCAATCTCTTTACTTGACTGTGCAAGCCAAGCTGAAATCAGATCAGAACAGATCCCCTTTACTTGACTGTGCAAGCCAAGCTGAAATCAGATCAGAACAGATCCGAGTAGATTAGTTGAAAAACTGTACAGTATAAACGAACAACTGAACCCAGAAAAACTGTGGATCAGTTCAAATTTAAGAAGAGCGGTTAAGTTACGATAGTAAGAGCAGCTCATATCAGTTGAAGAGCATAGCGTATCAGTTGTAGAAAACAAATCAGAGTAGAACATAATAGAGCCGAATAGAACAAAGTAGAAGAGCAGTTCAGATGAGAACAAGTGCAGCTCAGTTAAGAAAGAACAGTTCAGATAAGAGCCGATCATATCAGAGCTGAATAGAACCGAGTAGATCGTTCAGAACAGAACGATTCAGATGAGAGTAGAAGAGCATTTCAAATAACAAGAGCGGTGCGGTTCATTGGTCAGATCATGTTGAAACTTCGTATTAGATCGATTCATATAATAAGAGTAGAGCTTAACTGAAGATAATAGATCACAACGGAGTTCGGATCAGATCAACACATGCTACTAGTTTGGAACGAAAAAGCATTTTGAACAAGAATTTCAGACGGAATACAAGAGGTTTATACTGATATGTCCAGTACGACAAAACGTCAGTTCAGTGCAGTCAAAAATGATAAATAGCTTCACCTACTCCTGTACGAAGAAAGGACGACAAGCACAAAATATCGAACTTTACAAAAACTTTTTAAAACGGCTATAAACTTGTGTCTAATGTTCATATCAGTACATAGACTATATACACCTGATCTGAAGACGAAGAGACTATCAAAAGCATGAGGATGGACAGACGAACGAACGAGAGAAAAGAAACAAGAAAAGAACAAAGTCCGGCCTGAGAATCCATTCTAGAGAAAAAAAAGATATCAGTTTAGTGAGAGACCTTCCAAGTGTGTGTGAGTACAATTAAGAGAATCAACCATACGAGAATATTTTTCACATACAGATTCGTTCGAGAGATGAGCGAAAGAGTTTAGATGAGTGAATGTAAAAAAAATCATACAAAGTTATTTTGGCACGAAAACTTTAAACTTGATATTTGTAGTCTTTGTAGGGAGACAATAAATATTTACAGTTCGGAGTCTAGGAGTTTCGACTTGGACAGTGTGGTAAGTCCCAATTGAGGTGGGTTTATAGAATCTATTGTATGAATCAATCTTCTAGTAGAGCCTTCCAATTTGGAAGAAGGTGAGACGTAGAAGGTACTGCCTTCGAACTTCCAGAAACAAATATCGTCTCCTATCAGCTTTACAGTATATTTTTTACCCCATTTACTATATTCACGATTTAAACCGATATTTTAAGTTTCAGTTAACATGCTCACGGTGACCAGAATGGAGGAGTCAAATGGTCGGAAAAGTGCAAAAAATAGCACCCCTAAACTGTTCTCATTCTCCCTCCTCCGGCCAACCTAGGTCACGAGATCGGTCGAGAAATGATGGGTTTGGGGAGAGGGTTCCAACAATACCAATCGTGCTCAGAAAGGATTAGCTAATCTCCGGCATCGGGAAGAACGTCGGCTTGTTGAAGGGATAAGGGTTAGAGTTTCGGACCTCGTCTCTAAAACAATCTAATTCTTGTGTCCAAAAAGTCTCATCTTCCAGAGTTAAACAACTAATATAAGTAGTGCAAGACTCCCCTGAACTGACTCCCATATTATGGAATCAAAGTCTCCTCTGAAATGACTCCTAGATCAAGAAATTAGAGTTTCATCTGAACTGACTTTCAGAACGGCACATCAGGTCAGAACAGTGCTATCGGATCAGCACAGCTCTTATCAGCTCAGCTCACTACTTAACAGATCAGTACAACGATATCAGGTCAGCTCAGCACTTACGAGATCATACAACGCTATCAGGTCAGCTCCCCGCTTACCATATCAGTGCAACGCTATGAGGTCAGCTCAGCGCTTATCGACCAGTACAACACTGTCAGATCAGCACAGTTCTATCAGGTCAACTCAGCTCGATCGGATCAGATCAGCTCTTTCGGATCAGCTCAACTTGATCGGATAAGCACAACTCAATTCCGATCAGCATAGCTCGATCCCGATCAGCACGACTCGGGCAGATCAGCACAGCTCGACCCAGATCAACATGGTTCGGCCCAGATCAGCATGACTCGGCACAGTTACACGCCTAC
>KV019048.1:114968-133916 GCA_001598015.1 Dorcoceras hygrometricum | reverse complement strand
TCTTGTATGAAACGATCTTTATATATAATATTCGCATTTATCCATATGGCGTTCTTTACTTTCATTATGTGTGTAATGATTACAATTGCGTTGAGTAAAGACCTAGAATGCACTCAAGTGTATGTTAGTTGTGATAGTGGTTATGACGGCTATCATGAAACACATCTAATAGTCATTGTGCATTCTGAACATGTTTCTAGTCGATTGGGCCGTCAAAATGAGGATAAGGCCGCCCGAGTTCGAGACTAGTATTTGCGATGCGAAGTACCATATTTCATTTGTAGGGAACATTGTGATGTTCTGAGCATTCAGATAGATAGTGACCTGGTGATCTATCGAACTACCCTCGTTCGGACTTTCCAAGTGGTTACCATTTGTCGAGTGGATAAGTCCGAGGTCTTGGTTGTACTGATTAGTCCTCACGACTCGAAACGCCATTGAGACTCTACATGATAGGCGTATCACTTTGACTCGTTTGCCGACTCACTTGGGGTCATAAGGCGTCGGGATTAGGTGAGACCCCGATGCATGTCAAGTGGTTACCATTTGTCGAGTGGATAAGTCCGAGGTCTTGGTTGTACTGATTAGTTCTCACTACTCGAAACGTCATTGAGGCTCTACATGATAGGTGTCTCACTTTGACCCGTTTGCCGACTCACTTGGGGTCATTAGGCGGTACATCTGGAGAGCTTGACGTGGGGAGAGTTCAAGAAGGTTTTCTTTGAGAATTACTTTACCGTGGATGCCCCGAGCCAGCTGATTCGAGAGTTTATGAGTCTCCGGCAGGGAGACAAATCTGTTGCAAAGTATGTTCAGCAGTTTGAGCGGGGATGTCCCTTTGTACCCGCGATTGCCACCGTAGAGAGTGAGAAGCTGAGGCAGTTCACTGATGGACTGCGACTTGACATCCGCCACGATGTCAACAGGGAGACAAATCTGTTGCAGAGTATGTTCAGCAGTTTGAGCAGGGATGTCCCTTTGTACCCGCGATTGCCACCGTAGAGAGTGAGAAGCTGAGGCAGTTCACTGATGGACTGCGACTTGACATCCGCCACGATGTCAACATGGCGGATGTGGAGACCTATATGGAGGCAGTGAACAGGGCTTACCGGTCCGAGAGGGGCCGGAAGGATATGAGGGAGGACTATCAGAGGATGAGGCAGATGCAGCCGCCCGTCAGGGGCCAGTATTCGCATCCTCCAGCGAAGAGACCGTTTCAGGGGCCTTCTAAGGGCCCAACTCATCAGGGACAGCAGAAGTATAGACCACAGGACCATCAGAGGCCACAACAGCAGGGGGCCAGCGCCCTAAGCCCGGAGGATACCAAACCTGCAAGGAATGCAACAAGCAGCATCCCGGACCGTGCATGATAGGATCAGGGAAGTTCTTTCATTGCAAGGAACCGGGACACATTTCCAGGGATTGCCCGAAGAAGAGACAGGCCACAGGTCGTGTCTTTGTGATGCAGGCAGAGGAGGCAGACCCGGATACTACCTTACTTACGGTTATTCTTCTTTAGAATTTCAGCCATTTCTGCATTTCCTTTTGAGTTTAGAGTTTATTGTAATTAGATTTCATGCTGAGTAGAATGCTACTAGGAGATTTATGACTTAGACGGGTTGAACTTAGTGGTAAGTATGCCTTCTAGGACTTCTATGCGATCTTGGACAGTAGGCTAGCTAACCTAGAATATGTCTTAGGAATCTGAACTACTTGTTGAGACCTAGTTTAATTGTAAGCGTGTGCCTGTGTGTGTTTGTTTCAGGCGAGATTCGTGTGCTTGGTGTTACTACCCTTGCATTACTAGACTCAGGGGCGACCCACTCAGTTTATTTTGAGTGCGTTCACGCAGAGGATGGGTATTACACCGGAGAGCTTGGGTGTGGCTCTCGCAGTAACGGTACCGTCAGGAGAGGAGTTGAAGACGACCAGCGTGGTTCAGGGATTGACGATGATGTTCCAGGATCATGCAGTTCAAGCAGATATAGTGGTATTTCCGATGTCGGGATTCAACCTCATCCTAGGCATGGATTGGCTGACAGAGTTCGGAGCAGTGATGATTTTCAGAGACGGACAATTTTTATCAGACCGCCAGGGCAGGAGGCCTTCTTATTTGAGGCAGCTAGGAGGCCGCGGAAGCCCAGATTCATATCGTTCTTACAGGCCAGGAAGCTAGTCGAGCACGGATGTCAGGCGTTCTTGGCCAGTGTTACTGCTTCATGAGATTCAGTAGGCCCTTCGTTGTCTGATGTGGAGGTAGTCAGGGACTTCGCAGATGTTTTCCCCGATGATGTCGCAGGATTTCCACCAGAGAGAGAGGTGGAGTTTTTGATTGAGCTGATGCCGGGTACAGTGCCTATCTATAAGGCACCGTATCGTTTAGCTCCTATCGAGATGAAGGAGCTTAAGGAGCAGATTCAGGAGCTGTTGGACAAGGGGTTCATTCACCCTAGTTTTCTCCATGGGCGCGCCAGTTCTGTTGTGAGAAGAAGATGGTAGCATGATGTTGTGTATTGACTACCGGGAGTTGAATAGAGTTACTGTGAAGAACAGATATCCACTCCCGAGGATTGAGGATTTTTTTGACCAGTTGCAAGGAGCTTTGGTTTTCTCAAAGATTGATTTGAGGTCGGGCTACCATCAGTTGAGGGTTAAAGAGGAGGACGTGTCCAAGACTTCTTTTTGGACATGCTACGGCCACTATGAGTTCTTGGTGATGACGTTTGGCCTGACGAATGCCCCAGCGATCTTCATAAATTTGATGAACTGGGTCTTCAGGCAGTATTTGGACCAGTTCATTGTAGTTTTCATCGACGACATCCTGGTCTACTCGAGGATCTTGAGGAGCATAGGCAGCACTTGCAGACAGCCTTGCAGACGTTGAAGGAGCACAGATTGTATGCCAAGTTCAGAAAGTACTAGCTTTGGCTGGAGCAGGTGGCATTCTTGGGGCATATTGTGTCGAGAGATGGGATTTAAGTCGACCCATAGAAGGTGGAGGCAGTGCAGAACTGGGGGATTCCAAAGAATGCAACAGAGATTCGCAGTTTCTTGGGGTTAGCAGGATACTACCACAAGTTTATGAAGGGCTTCTTTTCAATTTCAGTGCCCTTGACAGCCCTGACCAAGAAGAATGCGAAGTATTTGTTGAGTCTTGAGTGTCAGAGGAGCTTCGATCAGCTGAAGGAGGCCCTCACTTCAGCACCAGTGTTATCTATGCCGGTGGATCATGAGGAGTTTGTAGTGTACACAGATGTTTCCCTGAGAGGTTAGGGTGCAGTTCTGATTCAGGGAGGCAAGGTTATCGCTTATGCATCGAGACAATTGAAGAGTTATGAGCAGAACTATCCGACGCATGATCTAGAGCATGCAGTAGTAGTGTTCGCTCTAAAGATTTGGAGACACTACATGTACGGCGAGAAGTGTCATATTTTCACCGACCACAGGAGCCTCAAGTACTTTTTT
This sequence comes from Dorcoceras hygrometricum, assembly GCA_001598015.1. Classification (NCBI taxonomy): domain Eukaryota; kingdom Viridiplantae; phylum Streptophyta; class Magnoliopsida; order Lamiales; family Gesneriaceae; genus Dorcoceras; species Dorcoceras hygrometricum. The sequence goes on along the minus strand of KV019048.1, from coordinate 130,451 downwards.
ACCCAGAAGGAGCTGAACATGAGGCAGCACAGATGGCTAGAGTTGGTGAATGACTATGAATGTGACATTAGCTACCATCCGGGTTGTAAAGGGCTAGACTTTTCTAACCTAAATTAATAAGTATTGGGGTTCGAATTGAAATAATCTAAATATTCGTATGCGAATTATAATAAACAACATACAAATTTCTGGTTTGAATTGCGAAATGATAGAACTTTGTATTTATAGGATTGAAATAACCCAAAACAGATCTGATCATATAACTGTGCGAAAATTTATACAACGTTCAAAGGTACAATTCTATTCAGATTACAACAAAACAAGGAAACGGTAATCTGTTATGTTTCGAAAGCTTATTACTATATTTATGTACAACAAAAACAGAAGATACTGAAAACTAAATGGAAACTGATGTCCACGATAAACACCTCCGATCTGTTCCAGCTCACACCATCCTGCTCCCTACTATTCATCACATGCACTCAAGGAAACTAGTGATCCTAGGGGCTCAACAAGTAAATCTGGAATAACAATTACAGGCAATGCAAGCATAACAAATTTATCAAGGGCTTCTCTTCTATTTCAGTCCCTTGACAGCCTTGACCAGGAAGAATGCGAAGTATGTGTGGAGCATCGACTGTCAGAGGAGCTTTGATCAGCTGAAGGAGGCCCTTACTTCAGCACCAGTGTTAGCTATGCCAGTGGACCATGAGGAGTTTGTGGTTTATACAGATGCTTCTTTGAGAGGTTTGGGTGCAGTTCTGATGCAGGGTGGTAAGGTTATTGCGTATGCGTCGAGGCAGCTGAAGAGTTATGAGCAGAACTATCCGACGCACGATCTGGAGCTTGCAGCAGTAGTGTTCGAACTGATGATTTGGAGGCACTATTTGTACGACGAGAAGTGTCAGATTTTCACCGACCATAAGAGCCTCAAGTACTTCTTCACCTAGAAGGAGCTGAATATGAGGCATCACAGATGACTAGAGTTGGTGAAGGATTATGACTGTGACATTAGCTACCATCCGGGTAAGGCTAATGTGGTAGCAGACGCTTTGAGCCGGAAGACTTCAGTGATGGCGTGTTTATCAATTGAGCGACCACTGCAGACCGAGATTCAGAATTTTGGATTGGAGTTTTATTCAGGAGGCTGTGCGCCTAGCCTCGCAGCACTCACTGTTCAGCCGACTCTTTGGGATCGGATTAGAGACGGCCAGGTTACAGATGAGCAGTTACAGCAGTGGAGACATAGAGACGAGGCTAGAGCACGAGGTTTTTACACAGTCGAGGATGGGTTTACTCCTTTCAGGGGTCGCATGTGGGTACCCAATTCTGAGCAGTTGAGAGCTGAGATCTTATCAGAGGCCCATGCATCGACGTATTCCATTCACCCAGGGAGTACAAAGATGTACAAGGATTTACAGACACTTTACTGGTGGCCAGGGATGAAGAGGGATATTGGACGATTTTTATCAGAGTGTTTGACCTGTCAGTAGGTCAAGGCAGAGCACCAGAGGCCAGCAGGGTTACATCCAAATTCTAGAGGATTTACTGAGAGCCTGCGTGATAGATTTTTAGAGTGCGTGGGACTCTAGGTTGCCCTTGGTGGAGTTCACGAACAATAACAGTTTTCAGGCATCGATTGGGATGGCTCCTTATGAGGCTTTTTACGGGAGGAGGTGTAGGTCTCCCGTGCATTGGGACGAGGTTGGCGAGAGGATTTTGACTGGGCCGGAGATGGTACAGCAGACAGCTGATATTGTGACCAGGATTCGAGATCGGATGAGGACAGCTCAGAGTCGTCAAAAGAGTTATGCCGATCGTAGGAGACGAGATCTGGAGTTGGCAGTAGGGGACCATGTATTTGTGAGAATATCGCCTATGAAGGGCGTGATGCGCTTCGGCCGGAGAGGCAAGCTTAGTCTGAGATTCATTGGACCGTTTTAGATCCTGGAGAGGGTCGGTACATTAGCATATCATGTAGCACAACCACCCAGTCTCTCAGCAGTGCATAATGTGTTCCATATTTCGATGTTGCGGAAGTACGTCCCGAACCCATCTCATGTGCTGGACTTTGTGCCGCTTCAGTTGGCACCAGACTTATCTTTTGAGGAGCGATCAGTTCAGATCTTAGCGCGAGAGTAGCGCAGGCTTAGAGAGCGGAGGATTCCGATGGACAAGGTCCGGTGGCAGAATCACTCGGCAGATGAGGCTACCTGGGAGACCGAGGACGATATGCGGACGCGCTATCCAGAGATTTTCGGTACGTAACTTAATTTCGGGGATGAAATTTCTATAAGGGGGGGAGAGTTGTGACGCCCAGAAACCTAAGTACGTTGAATTGAATGCATGACTAGGGATAAAACCTTATGTTAGTATGATTTGCATGTCATGTATGTGATTATATGATGATTTTATGCTTTACATATGCATGTCACTTTACGGTACGGTTTGAGACCGGTAAGCGGGGACGAGTCCGGAGACGACCAAATCGAAAATATTTTAATGTTTTAGCACTTTGACATGTTTTAAAGCAAAATATTTTTATTTATGTCACAATTTCCAAAAAAACACTTTGACATGTTTTAAAGCAAAATATTTTTATTTTATGCACAATTTCCAAAAAAAGAGATTTTATGCACGGTTACCGAGGGGGACCCATTTTTCGCCTATACGGACCAATTTTATGACTTTTACTACACTTTGAAATTTGACAGGCCATATATTACGAAAATTAAAGGCTTGAAGTACGAATTTTTAAATGTTTTTAAGCCTTTTTAATTAAAGAAGGGCTAGTGTAATGCCCGAGATTATTATGTAGCGATTAAGTAAATTCGAAATTTCCGGACGTCAGATTTTGATGAAGTCTGGTTGAGGATTCTCGGATTTCTTCAGTGAATGTTATGTTTCGAATTGAAATTTTTCCAGGTGAAATATGGTTGAGATTCGGAGTTGAATTGAGGAATTTCAGGAGGAATCTGATTTCTTAGCATTTGAGAGTGAAACGCTGCCGTTTGGATGAAGTCTGGTGCATTGTGTGAATTTCCGCGAGCATGTGATGAAACAGTATTATTTTGATAGCGCTAAGGGATCCAGTCGATGCGCGTAATTCGATTTCCAGACGTCAACGCCAGTCAACTCTCCTGTAGCTTGGAACTGGTTTTGCGAGAGAGTTAGCGACCAGATTTGATGACGTCAGCTATGCAACGTCGTTTGAATTAGTTGGAACGCAGATGTTGCGACTGGATATCATTGCGACAGATAAATAGCAGCTGAGGAATCTGGTTAACGATATATATGACAGTTAGAATCTGGTTTCAAGCGGTTGATGTATATCCTATTTTGGTATGCGAATACTCAGCATGACACGTGGAATTCGAATTGAACGCATCGGAAATACTGCGGAGAAAGCAGGGAACTTCTTCTATAAATAAGATTGAATTCGAAATCCTTGTGACTATTTGTTACAAACATCGAAATTTGATTCTGTGAGTTACTGGGAACAATTGCAATAAAGCTGAAGTGATATTAGAAGATTCGAACAGAGAATAACGAAGTTATAATTTGACAGTGAGAGTCAGGGATTAGATTACTCGAGAATGAGATTTATTGAGTTATCCTGACAAAATCACATAATCTTTGATTACTGTTCTTGATTTAGAACTTGAATTATATGTGTCGATCCATCACAGGTAGTGGATCTTTTATGTTTGCATGAGATTGCATAACTCGAAGAGAATACGAATTGATTCTAATGCCTAGGACTGAGATGACCTGATTTTCGAAGCCTGAGTTGGTTTCGTTAGATGGATATCCATGTCAAGATCGTATACGAATCTTGATGACATTGATGTGAAATAGAATCAGTTATGAGACGAATAATTGAGATAGATTCATTTCATTTTAGCATTGATATATGTTGTTATGCATTTATTTATTCTATTGCATATACCTGTTGTTTATACTGAGATGGTTTCTCACCGGAGTTTATCCGACTGTTGTCTTGTTTTATATGTGTGCATGACAACAGGTAGAAGAGAGCTGAATTGATTGGGCAAGGGTAGTGAGAGCTAGCTACCTAGAAGCTGGGCGTCGAATGCAAGGACTAGTATCTGCTTTTAGATTCGTTTGTACAAGTGTTGCTAGTCTCTGTTGTATGTAGTTTTGAAATACAATAGGTCAGGAGTTATGGCCGAGAACTCGTAGTATGTAAATTATTGTACAAACGTAAGCCTGTTATAAATTAGCAGCTTTTACAGTATACTTCGAATTCCTTAGCTTTCCGTTGCATTCTTGGAAAAAAAAAACTACACATACAATTAGATTAACGTATTGCATCCATTAGTAATCAATCGCCCATAAGTTGAGATTAGACTAATTGTGAGCAGAGAGCCTCACAACAGGTGGTATCAGAGCCCTGTTAAGTTCTTGGATTGAATTAGATGAGTGGGGTAGATTGAGTCTTCCCAATTGAATTATTGCATGCCTGTGTGGTATATGTCTTACTGTTTTGAATTCATATCACAAGATTGTTAAATGGTAAGAATATGCCGTCCAGACTTTAGAATTACATGCTCTTGAAGTGATTAATCGCATGTATTGAGCGAAGCATGAATCAGCACTCGATCTCTTGAGCAGTAGCACATTGATGTGTGCTAATCAAAGGAGGGACTGAGATTTGTTAGTGATATGATGAAGAGTTGTAAAAAAATCTCTCTGATTTTTAGATATGCCTCCTCGAAGAACAACTACCTGGCAGATCGAAACAGTTCCACGAACTGAGCAGGGTAGTACATCGACTGATACTTTGAATACAGCTGCAACCCCGATGGAAACATTGTTGAAACGATTTCAGTCTTTTAAACCACCAACCTTGACAGGGACAGAAAGTGCCATAGACTGTGAGAACTGGTTGGAAGACATAGAACAGTTATTTGAAGCACTAGATTATACCGATGATCGTCGGGTGAAATTGATAGTACACCAGTTGCATGGTCTTGGTAAAATTTGGTGGATTGCAACAAAGAAGGCATTTGAAAATCAAGGTACTGTGATTACTTGGACAGTATTTAGAACAGCCTTCTATCAACGATTCTTTCCAGTCTCTTATTCAAAGGATAAAGGAGCAGAGTTTGCAAACTTGAGACAGGGGCAGTTGAATATTGAAGAATATGTTGCCAAATTTACAAGCTTGCTCAAATTCGCTCCACATGTTGCTATCAGTGATGAAGCGCAAGCAGATCAGTACATCAATGGCTTGAATCCCGACGTATTCACCTTGGTGAATACTAGGCAACCAAATTAGCCCAGGAGAATCCACAGATTCCACCGCCCCCTCGATTTGATGTTGGAAGCAGCGGTAGTGGAAAGAAAATTTCTTTAAAGGGAAGGAAAACAATTTAAGCATTAAGGTACTAATAGCTCCTCCAGTTCAAGTGAATCCAAACAACTGAGAGCTGGACAGAAATCGGGTGATTACTGTACCAAATGTGGAGGCAGACGCAACACCGAACATTGTAGATAGGGTAGACAATGATGAAGTCAAACAGTGAGTCAACCTCCTAAACAGCAAGCACGAGTGTTTGAATTGACTGAAGAGAAAGCGCAAGAAGCTCCTGATGACGTGATAGCAGGTAATTTCTACCTTTTTAATTATCCTGCTTATGTCTTAGTTGATACCGGTGCTTCACATACATTTATTTCTAAGCATTTTGTGGTATCACACGAGTTGCCTGTTGAACCCTTAGCTGAGATAGTATCAATCTCTTCACCTCTGCGAAGAGGTATGTTATCAGTAAAAGCTGTTAAGAATGTATCCTACAGTTTGAAGGTCCTGAGATTGAAATTGATTGTATTGTACTTGGGTTGTCTAATTTCGATTGTATAATCGGCATAGATATGTTAACCAAGTACAGGGCAACAGTGGATTGTTTTCAGAAAGTGGTGTGACTTAGACCCGAGAAAACTGAGAAATGGAAATTTTATGGTAAGGGATCACGAGCCAGAATTCCTTTGATCTCTGTTATTTCCATGACTAATCTATTGCAGAAAGGAGCGGAGGGATTCCTGATTTATGCAATAGATGTGAAGAAGAATAGCCCGAATCTTGTTGATATACCAGTGGTTTGCGAATTTGCTGATGTCTTTCCTGATGAGATTCCAGGATTGACTCCATATCGAGAGGTAGATTTCAGCATTGAATTGATGCCAGGTACACAACCGATATCAAAAGCACCGTACCGAATGGCACCGATTGAATTGAAGGAATTGAAAGAGCAGCTGGAAGATCTTCTGAACAAAGGATACATTAGACCGAGTGTTTCTCCTTGGAGCGCTCCGGTATTATTTGTTCGGAAGAAGGACGGGTCGATGAGGTTATGTATTGACTACCGGCTATTGAATAAAGTCACGGTACAGAATAAATACCCTTTACCACGCATAGATGATTTATTTGATCAGTTTCAGGGTTTATCAGTATATTCAAAGATTGATTTGAGATCCGGGTATCATCAATTGAGAGTAAGAAATGAAGATATATCGAAAACTGCATTTCGAACGAGGTATGGCCACTATGAATTTATCGTTATGCCGTTTGGATTGACCAATGCTCCGGCAGTGTTTATGAGTTTGATGAACAACGTATTCCAGAGATATCTTGATGATGTCGTAATTATATTCATTGATGATATTCTCATTTATTCCAAGAATCTGTGTGATCATGCTAACCATCTCAGAACTGTTTTGCAAACTCTACGAAATGAGAAATTCTATGCTAAACTGTCAAAATGTGAATTTAGGTTGCGAAAAGTGATCTTCCTTGGCCATATCATTTCTGGAGATGGTATTTCCGTTGATCCAAGTAAGATAGAAGCTGTGAATAATTGGCCTAGACCAACATCAGTGCCAGAAATTCAAGTTTTATGGGTCTTGCAGGGTATTACCACGGTTTATCCAGGATTTTGACGATTCCTTCGGGGACTGGGGATTTTGTGGTGTATTGTGATGCTTCTCACCAAGGATTGGGGTGTGTTTTGATGCAGCGAGGACTTGTGATTGCATACGCCTCGAGACAGATGAAACCACATGAAATGCGATATCCAATTCATGATCTTGAATTGGTAGCCATCGTGTTTGAACTAAAGATATGGCGACATTATCTCTATGGTGAGAAATTTGAGATTTTCTCTGATCACAAGAGTCTGAAGTATCTGTTTTCACAGTCTGAATTGAATATGAGGCAACGAAGATGGCTGGATTTATTGAAAGATTTTGATTGTGAAATCAAATATTATCCAGGGAAATCCAATGCAGCAGCCGATGCCCTTAGTAGAAAGGTGTGTGTGTTATCCTTGACTACAATGGGTGTAACTGAGAGGATTGTTGTATTTCTGGATATTTGTTTGAGACAGATGTGAAGCCAATGAGAATTTTTGCCATTATAGCTGAACCCGAACTATTGATTCGGATTAAATAAGCACAAAAGAAAGATTTGAATATCCATAAATCTGTTGAGATGGTCAAATCTGGACATCAGTCGGAATATAGAGTGAGCGCTAATAATATTTTATATGTGAATAACAAACTTGTTGTTCCAGATGTTTTAGAATTGGGACACCAGATTTTGAATGAAGCCCATAGAAGTAGATTCAATGTGCATCCTGGAGGTAGAAAGATGTACAATGATCTAAAGCAACAGTACTGGTGGAAACAAATGAAGTCCGATGTGACTAATTTTGTCTCGAAGTGCTTGAATTGCCAACAGCTGAAAGCTGAAAGGAAGAAACCTGCTGGGTTATTACAAAGTTTGTCAGTTCCTGAATGGAAGTGGGATCACATTTCTATGGACTTTGTAACGAAGTTACCAAAATCCTCCCGAGATTGTGATGCTATCTGGGTAATTATCGATATGTTGACGAAATCTGCTTGTTTTATTCCGTATCAAATGACCTATCGACATGATCAAATGGCAGATCTTTATATTCGAGAAGTGGTCAGACTTTATGGTATACCAAAATCGATTGTATCTGATCGAGATCCAAGATTTACTTCACACTTTTGGAATAGCTTGCAACAAGCTCTAGGTACAAAATTGTATTTGAGTACTGCGTATCATCCTCAAACCGATGGGAAATCTGAAAGAACAATTCAGATTCTTGAGGATATGCTTAGAGCAGTAGTATTGGATTTTCGTGTTTCATGGCAAGATTCATTACCACTGGTGGAATTTTCATACAATAACAGCTATCAAACCAGTATCGAAATTGCACCGTTTGAAGCGTTGTATGGAAGGAAATGTCGTTCACCATTAATTTGGGATGATGTATCGGAGGTACCTGAATTGGGACCAGATTTGATCAGGGAAATGACTGAGAAAGTGAAATTAATTCAGCAGAAAATGAGAACTGCGCAGCATAGGCAAGCCAGATCGTTAAATACCAGACGTAGACCTTTTTGTTTTGAAACAGGGGACAAAGTATTTTTGAAGATTTCTCCTTTCAGGGGTACAATCAGATTTTGTAAACGTGAAAAATTGTCTCCAAGATTTAATGGTCCTTATGAAATCCTTGAGAAAATAGGCGATCTTGCTTATCGACTTGCATTGCCTCCATCTCTTTCTGATATACATGATGTCTTTCATATATCTATGCTAAGGAAATATCTACCTGATGTATCTCATGTTATTCCTGCTGAAGAAGCTGAACTCGATGAAACTTTGAGTTACTTTGAATGACCAATTCAGATACTGGATCGAAAAGAAAAACAACTCCGAACGAAGATTTTTCCATTGGTGAAGATTCAATGGAATCGACACGGAATTGAAGAAGCTACATGGGAAGTTGAGGTAGATATGGAACGACGATTCCCTTATCTCTTCCAATGAGATTAGTTCTTATTCAGATTTTGTTATCTCATTATTCTTATGTGCATATAGAGACTACTGATTAGTTCGAGGACAAACTCAGATTTTAGAGGTGGAGAAATGTAATGCCTGAGATTATTATGTAGCGATTAAGTAAATTCGAAATTTCCGTACGTAAGATTTTGATGAAGTCTGGTTTAGGATTCTCAGATTTCTTCTGGGAATGTTATGTTCGAATTGAAATATTTCCAGGTGAAATCTGGTTGAGATTCGGAGTTGAATTGAGGAATTTCAGGAGGAATCTGATTTCTTAGCATTTGAGAGTGAAACGCTGCCGTTTGGATGAATCTGGTGCATTGTGTGAATTTCCATGAGCATGTGATGAAACGGTATCGTTTTGATAGCTCTAAGGGATCCAGTCGATGCCCGTAATTCGATTTCAAGACGTCAACGCCAGTCAACTCTCCTGTAGCTTGCAGCTGGTTTGCGAGAGAGTTAGCGATCAGATTTGATGACGTCAGCTATGCGACATCGTTTGAATTAGTTGGAACGCAGAGTTTTGATGCAACGTCTGGAACCAGATTTTGTATTATGAATCAGTCGCAGGAAGAGACAACTTCTGGTTAGTGATGCATCCAGTCGACTGGTTGTCCAGCTTTTGGGATTTGAGAACCAGTCTTTGGTTGTGAAGCTGTGACCAGTCGAGGAATTTGAAACCAGTCGATGGTTTATTGTATCTGCTGGTTTAACCAGTCGTGGGAACAACGCGATGTTGTTTTGATGTATGAAACAAGAACCGCGATACGACACCGTTTGAATTAATTAGCGAGACCAGTCGTTGAGGTATTTCAGTGTGACCAGCTGATGGGTTCTTTCAGTAGGGATCTGGAACCAGCCGTTGGTGTGTTGCGACGTCGTTTGGATTAATTAATGCGGCGTCGTTTTGATATTAAGAAATGTTGCGACTGGATATCGTTGCGACAGATAAATAGCAGCTGAGGAATCTGGTTAACGATATATATGACAGTTAGAATCTGGTTTCAAGCGGTTGATGTATATCCTATTTTTGTATTTGAATACTTAGCATGACACGTGGAATTAGAATTTAACGCATCGGAAATACTACGGAGAAAGCAGGGACCTTCCTCTATAAATAAGATTGAATTCGAAATCCTTATGAATATTTGTTACAAACATCGGAATTTGATTCTGTGAGTTACTGGGAACAATTGCAATAAAGCTGAAGTGATATTTGAAGAATTCGAACAGAGAATATTGAAGGTATAATTTCACAGTGAGAGTCAGGGATTAGATTACTCGAGAATGAGATTTCTTGAGTTATCCCGACAAAATCACAAACTCTTTGATTACTGTTCTTGATTTAGAACTTGAATTATATGTGTCGATCCATCACAGGTAGTGGATCTTTTATGTTTGCATGAGATTGCATAACTCGAAGAGAATATGAATTGATTCTAATGCCCAGGACTGAGATGACCTGATTTTCGAAGCCTGAGTTGGTTTAGTTAGATGGATATCCATGTCAAGATCGTATACGAATCTTGATGGCATTGATGTGAAATAGAATCAGTTCTGAGACGAAGAATTGAGATAGATTCATTGCATTTTAGCATTGATATATGTTATGCATTTATTTATTCTATTGCATATACCTGTTGTTTATACTGAGATTGTTTCTCACTGGAGTTTATCCGGTTGTTGTCTTGTTTTGTATGTGTGCATGACAACAGGTAGAATAGAGCTGAATTTATTGGGAAAGGGTAGTGAGAGCTAGCTACCTAGAAGCTGGGCGACGAATGCAAGGACTAGTACCTGCTTTTAGATTCGTTTTAACAAGTGTTGCTAGTCTCTGTTGTATCTAGTTTTGAAATACAATAGGTCAGGAGTTATGGCCGAGAACTCGTAGTATGTAAATTATTGTACAAACGTAAGCCTGTTATAAATTATCAGCTTTTACAGTATACTTCGAATTCCTTAGCTTTCCGTTGCATTATTGGGAAAAAAAACTACACATACAATTAGATTAACGTATTGCATCCATTAGTAATCAATCGCCCATAAGATGAGATTAGACTAATTGTGAGCGGAGAGTCTCACAACAGGTGGTATCAGAGCCTTGTTAAGTTCTTGGATTGAATTAGATGAGTGGGGCAGATTGAGTCTTCCCAATTGAATTATTGCATTCCTGTGTTGTATATGTCTTACTGTTTTGAATTCATATCACATGATTTTGTGATTAAATGGTAAGAATATGCCGTCCAGACTTTAGAATTACATGCTCTTGAAGTGATTAATCGCATGTATTGAGCGAAGCATGAATCAGCACTCGATCTCTTGAGCAGTAGCACATTGATGTGTGCTAATCAAAGGAGGGACTGAGATTTGTTAGTGATATAATGAAGAGTTGTGAACAAATCTCTCTGATTTTAAGATATGCCTCATCGAAGAACAACTACCCGGCAGATCGGAACAGTTCCGCGAACAGAGCAGGGTATTACATCGACTGATACTTTGAATGCAGTTGTAACCCCGATGGAAACATTGTTGAAACGATTTCAGTCTTTTAAACCACCAAACTTGACAGGGACAGAAAATTCCATAGACTGTGAGAACTGGTTGGAAGACATAGAACAGTTATTTGAAGCACTAGATTATACCGATGATCGTCGGGTGAAATTGATAGTACACCAGTTGCATGGTCTTGGTAAAAGTTGGTGGATAGCAACAAAGAAGGCACTTGAAAATCAAGGTACTGTGATTACTTGGGCAGTATTTAGAACAGTCTTCTATCAACGATTCTTTCCAGTCTCTTATCGAAAGGATAAAGGAGCAGAGTTTGCAAACTTGAGACAGGGGCAGTTGAATATTGAAGAATATGTTGCCAAATTTAAAAGCTTGCTCAAATTCGCTCCACATGTTGCTATCAGTGATGAAGCGCAAGCAGATCAGTTCATCAATGGCTTGAATACCGACGTATTCACCTTGGTGAATACTGGGCGACTAAATACTTTTGCCAATGCATTGAATCGCGCAAAAGGAGCGGAAGCGGGATTGCTAAGGCAACGAAGAGCCCAATTTGCGCCATCAGCATCCAAATTAGCCCAGGAGAATCCACAGATTCCACAGCCCCATCGATTTGATGCTGGAAGCAGCGGTAGTGGAAAGAAAAATTTCTTCAAAAGGGAAAGGAAAACAATTTAAGCGTTCAGGTACTAGTAGCTCCTCTAGTTCAAGTGAATCCAAACAACTGAGAGATGGACAGAAATCGGGTGACTAATGTTCCAAATGTGGAGGCAGACAACACCGAACATGGTAGAGGAGTGTTTGGCCTTTGTCGTATTTGTAATCAACCTGTACACTTTGCCAGAATCTGTCCTCAGCGTGATTCTGGAAGTTCACAGAATACTGGGGCATCGAGATCCATGCCACCACCAGAAAGACAAGTATCGTCTGTGCATTCATTCCAACCACAAAATCCACAACAGAGTAGACAAAGAGGAAGCCAGACAATGAGCCAACCTCCTAAACAGCAAGCACGAGTGTTTGCATTGACTGAAGAGCAATCGCAAGCAGCTCCTGATGACGTGATAGTAGGTAATTGCTACCTTTGTACTTATCCTGCTTATGTTTTAGTTGATACCGGTGCTTCACATACATTTATTTTTGAGCATTTTGTGGTATCACACGAGTTGCCTGTTGAACCCTTAGCTGAGATAGTATCAATCTCTTCACCTCTAGGAAGAGGTATGTTATCAATAAAAGCTGTTAAGAATTGTATCCTACAGTTTGAAGGTCATGAGATTGAAATTGATTGTATTGTACTTGGGTTGTATAATTTCGATTGTATCATCGGCATAGATATGTTAACCAAGTGCAGGGCAACAGTGGATTGTTTCCAGAAAGTGGTGCGACTTAGACCCGAGAAAACTGAGGAATGGAAATTTTATGGTAAGGGATCACGAGACAGAATTCCTTTGATCTCTGTTATTTCCATGACTAATCTATTGCAGAAAGGAGCGGAGGGATTCCTGATTTATGCAATAGATGTGAAGAAGAATAGCCCGAATCTGGTTGATATACCAGTGGTTTGCGAATTTGCTGATGTCTTTCCTGATGAGATTCCAGGATTGCCTCCATATCGAGAGGTAGATTTCAGAATTGAATTGATGCCAGGTACATAACCGATAACAAAAGCACCGTACCTAATGGTACCGATTGAATTGAAGGAATTGGAAGAGCAGCTGGAAGATCTTCTGAACAAAGGATACATTAGACCGAGTGTTTCTTCTTAGGGCGCTCCGGTATTATTTTTCGGTAAGAAGGACGGATCGATGAGGTTATGTATTGACTACCTGAAACTGAATAAAGTCACGGTAAAGAATAAATACCCTTTACCGTGCATAGATGATTTATTTGATCAGTCGTAGGGCTCATCAGTATATTCAAAGATTGATTTGAGATCCGGGTATCATCAATTGAGAGTAAGAAATGAAGATATATCGAAAACTGCATTTCGAACAAGGTATGGCCACTATGAATTTATCGTTATGCCGTTTGGATTGAGCAATGCTCCGACAGTGATTATGAATTTGATGAACAAGGTATTCCAGAGATATCTTGATGATTTCGTAATTATATTCATTGATGATATTCTCATTTATTCCAAAAATCTGTGTGATCATGGTAACCATCTCAGAACTGTTTTGCAAACTCTAAGAAATGAGAAATTGTATGCTAAACTGTCGAAATAAGAATTTTGGTTGCGAAAAGTGATCTTTCTTGGCCATATCATTTCTGGAGATGGTATTTCCGTTGATCCAAGTAAGATAGAAGCTGTGATTAATTGGCATAGACCAACATCTGTGCCAGAAATTCGAAGTTTTATGGGTCTTGCAGGGTATTACCGACGGTTTATCCAGGATTTTTCGAGTATTGCGAAGCCTATTACTCAATTGACACAGAAGAATGCACCGTTTATTTGGTCCGAGACTTGTAAAAACAGTTTTCTCGAATTGAAGAAGAGGTTAACGACAGCACTAGTTTTGACGATTCCTTCGGGGACTGGGGATTTTGTGGTGTATTGTGATGCTTCTCACCAAGGATTGGGGTGTGTTTTGATGCAGCGAGGACATGTGATTTCATACGCCTCGAGACAGCTGAAACCACAAGAAATCCGATATCCAATACATGATCTTGAATTGGTAGCCATCGTGTTTGCACTAAATATATGGCGACATTATCTCTATGGTGAGAAATTTGAGATTTTCTCTGATCACAAGAGTCTGAAGTATCTGTTTTCGCAGTCTGAATTGAATATGAGGCAACGAAGATGGCTGGATTTATTGAAAGATTTTGATTGTGAAATCAAATATTATCCAGGGAAATCCAATGCAGCAGTCGATGCCCTTAGTAGAAAGGTGTGTGCGTTATCCTTGACTACGATGGGTGTAACTGACCTGATAGAGGATTGTTGTATTTCTGGATATTTGTTTGAGACAGATGTGAAGCCAATGAGAATTTGTGCCATTATAGCTGAACCCAAACTATTGATCGGATTAAAGAAGCACAAAAGAAAGATTTTAATATGCATAAATATGTTGAGATGGTCAAATCTGGACATCAGTCGGAATATAGAGTGAGCGCTGATAATATTTTATATGTGAATAACAGACTTGTTGTTCCAGATGTTTTAGAATTGAGACACCAGATTTTGAACGAAGCCCATAGAAGTAGATTCAGTGTGCATCCTGGAGGTAGAAAGATGTACAATGATCTAAGGAAACAGTACTGGTGGAAACATATGAAGTCTGATGTGACTAATTTTGTCTCGAAGTGCTTGAATTGCCAACAGGTGAAAGCTGAAAGGAAGAAACCTGCTGGGTTACTACAAAGTCTGTCAGTTCCTGAATGGAAGTGGGATCACATTTCTATGGACTTTGTAACGAAGTTACCAAAATCCTCTCGAGGTTGCGATGCTATCTGGGTAATTATCGATAGGTTGACGAAATCTCTTGTTTTATTCCGTATCGAATGACCTATCGACATGATCAAATGTCATATCTTTATATTCGAGAAGTGGTCAGACTTCATGGTATACCAAAATCGATTGTATCTGATAGAGATCCAAGATTTACTTCACACTTTTGGAATAGCTTGCAACAATCTCTGGGTACAAAATTGTATTTGAGTACTGCGTATCATCCTCAAACCGATGGGCAATCTGAAAGAACAATTCAGATTCTTGAGGATATGCTTAGAGCAGTAGTATTGGATTTTGGTGTTTAATGGCAAGATTCATTACCACTGGTGGAATTTTCATACAACAACAGCTATCAAAGAAGTATCGAAATGGCACCGTTTGAAGCGTTGTATGGAAGGAAATGTCATTCACCATTATATTGGGATGATATATCGGAGGTACCTGAATTGGGACCATATTTGATCAGGGAAATGACTGAGAAAGTGAAATTAATTCAGCAGAAAATGAGAACAGCGCAGCATAGGCAAGCCAGATATGCAAATACCAGACGTAGACCTTTGTGTTTTGAAACAGGGGACAAAGTATTTTTGAAGATTTATCCTTTCAAGGGTACAATCAGATTTGG
>KV019048.1:91308-102496 GCA_001598015.1 Dorcoceras hygrometricum | reverse complement strand
AACTGAAGTACTCGCAACTGGTGCGTCTATGGCAAGATCTGTTTGTGCAACATCTGTTTGAGCAACATCTGTTTGAGCATCTTGTGCATTTTTCGCTTGAGCTCCAGCAGCAGGCACACTTGGAGAGATCTGATCATGTGTTGAGTCAACGTTAGTTAAATCGATGACTACTGTATTTGGATTACCTGTTAGATTTTGTGGTGCATTGTTGCACGGTGTGTCCAGTGCTGGTTCAATCTCTGCTAAATGTCTTTGTTGTGCCACGTCATCATCTGAGTCATCAATGCTAGATGATTCTAGACGTGTACATAGATCGTTAAGGCTCGCAGCTGAGTTGGATCTAAAACTTGTCTCATCAAAGACAACGTGTGCTGACTCTTCAACAGTTAGACTTCTATTGTTGAATACTCGATAAGCATTGCTCACTGCTGAATAGCCTAGAAAGATACCTGCATCAGATTTTGCATCAAAAGTTGTTAGGTGCTTTTTTCCATTATTATGAATGATGAATCTACACCCAAACACCCTGAAATATGAAATATTAGGTTTCTTGCCACTCCAGATCTCATGTGGGGTTTTACCGTGCAACTTATTAATCATAGATCTGTTCTGAGTGTAGCAAGTGTGTTAACTGCTTCTGCCCAGAATTTTTGCGAAATACCAGAATAAGCAATCATAGATCTAGCTGTTTCTTTTAAAGTACGATTTCTCCTCTCAGCAAGCCCGTTCTGCTGAGGAGTTCTAACTGCTGAAAGCTCATGCTTTATCCCAATGTCTTCTAGATAAGAAGTTAATTTATGATTTAAAAAAATTCAATACCATGATCACTCCTTATCCTGTTGACTGTACAATATCTGTCATTTTGCAAACGTTTTAAAAGGCATATCAGCTCGTCAGCGGTATCAGATTTTGACTTTAAAAACAACACCCTAGTAAATTTTGTAAAATCATCAATAACAACTAGGGTGTAGTTAGTTCCCCCTAAGCTAGTTACGGGAATAGGACCAAAGAGATCCATATTTAAAAGCTCTAAACTTCGGGAAGAACGTTTACCGCCTTTCTTTTTAAAAGTATATTTGATTTGTTTACCAAGCTGACATGCGGCACAGATCTTGTCCTTTGAAAAATTGATTTTGGGCAGACCAAGAACCATTTCATGATGACTCAATGAGCAAGATTTTTAAAGTTTAGATGGTTCATCCGCTGATTCCACAACCAACTCTTGGAAGAGTTGGCTGTGAAGCAAATTTGTTCATATCCCATGGGTTCTGACCAATTGATAATGTAGGTATTCCTCGACCTTTTACCTACCAATATAGTCAGTCCTTCTGGACTCTGAAATGTGCATGTGTGCTGTTGAAAATTAACTATGTAACCCTTGTCACATAGCAGACTAATGCTAATAAAATTGTAACGCAAGTTATCAACAACTAAAACACAGATATTGAAATGTTACCGTGGATAAGCTTACCCTTACCCACAGTGTTACCATGAGCGTTATCACCAAACACAATTTTCGCTCCTTTGTGTGGTATAACATCTGATAGAAGCTTTTGGTTTCCAGTCATGTGACGTGCACAGCCGTTGTCCAGGTACCATATGGTTGATTCATCAGCAGCTTTTTACCTGTTGTCCTGCAGTAATACAAACAGATTTTGTTACCTAATTTTACTTGGGTCCAGATAGGATTACCCCTTTCGGGACCCATACTTGAATTACTTTGACAGCTTTCCCAGTATGATAGTCCATAAGGGTCTGTGCATAAGTACTGTGAGATCTGTTGAGCTTTGGTTTGGTATTTTGACCATTCAGATCTCTACGAGGCCTAACCTTTTTCCATTCAGACTTAACCTTCTTAGAGCCACGTCTTTGTTGGTTCTGAACAAACGACTTGGATCCAGCTTTTTCCTTTTCCTTGTCAAGTCTGTTCTTTAGCCAACCAGACTTAGAACTCTAGGGTCTGTCATAGCCAATGCCAGCTTTTCCTTTCTTATTCAATAGCTCCGAGATCTGGTCATCATACCGTACCGACTCACATGGATCATGTAGCACACTAGCTTTGACAAAGCTCATCTTTTTGAATTTGTCATGTGCTTGATTTGATTGAGTACAAGTCTCTCCAGAGCTGCTTTCACCAGTATTGAACCTAAAGCCAGTTCGATCATTCGCTGGCTTCTGAATCTCACATAGTTTGCCTAGAGAGATAGAAGACTGGGTCCAGGAGCTCATTATCGAAGTTTTTATTTTGCAATTTCAGACTCGAGCTCTCAAGAATTTGATCTCAACAATTCATTCTCAGCCTTCAGCTTATTCAACTCGATTTGTAAAATATCAGCTTCACCAAGTTCAACAGTTCTTGGTTCTACAGAATATTTTTCAAATCAGCGTTTTCAGCTTGAACTTCTTTGAATGTGAGATAAAGCTTCCTGTACCCTTTGACCATATCATTAAGTGCACTGAAAAGGTCTTCTCGTGTAAATTCAATATTTGAAAATTCAAATACCTCGTCATCTGAAGTTTGATCAGTCATTAGACAGTGAACTTCCTCCTGTTCACTATCACTGGATGAGGAACTGCTGGATGAGGAATCTGAATCGGTATCAGCCCAGTTCCTGTTGATTTCCTTAGCAACCAGTACTTTGCGATCATTCTTGCGGCTGGGTCTTTTATCACCTCTTGTCCTTATCCTCCTATCTTTTGATCTTCCTTGGATCTATCATCTGTCTTCTCATCCCTTATGTATCGATCCTGCTTCTTTTCATCTCTTTTGTATCTATCCTCCTTCTTTGGCCTGTTGAAATCAGCAGCAAAGTGCCCTGGACGTCCACAATTAAAACAGTTCATATCAGTTGTATATCATTTTTATGGACATTATTATAAGGAGTATAAGGATTGTAGGATCTTCTCAAGTATTTCCCAAACTTCTTAATGAAGATGGACATGACGTCATTGCTGAGTTGATCGGCTGTCTTTCTAGTGCTGGGAGAGCACTGTTCAGATCTTGTAGCTGCTAGCGCTTTGGTCGGCTGAGAGGTTGATGGTCCAGCTTCTGCTCTTGTTTCCAACTCGAACTCATAAGCTTTAAGGTTTGCAAATAGATCATGATGCTCCAGCTTATTGAGATCCTTGGACTCCCGCATGGCCATCGTCTTAACGTCCCATTCCCTGGGCAATGCTCTCATCACCTTCAAAGCCAACTCACGGTTGCTATACTATTTTCCCAAGCTAGTCAACTCAATCACCACGGTTCTGAATCGCTCATCAAACTCCTTCATTGTTTCTCCATCCTTCATCTTCATAGATTCACATTTATGCTGAGCGACAGGTAGCTTGTTCTCTTTTGACTCATCGTTTGCTTCACATATTTGTGTCAGATTTTCCAAAATATCTTTTGCTGTGGCACATGTTTTTATCTTGCTGAACATGTTTTTGTCCAGTGTCTTGTAGAGAATGTCCCTGTCCACATTGTCCAGATTTGCTTTCCTTTTGTCTTCGTTGGTGTACTCATGTCTGCTCTTCTCCAGATACCGAGGCTCGCCATTGGATATTGCAAAGTCTAAGGTTGGCTTCATTATCTTCATCGGCCCTTATGTGATAACTGACCACATGTCATCATCCTGAGCAGCCAGATGCGCTTGCATGCGAATCTTCCAGTCATCGTAGTCCTCCTTAGAAAACATATGAATTTTGTTGTGAGAAGTAGACATTTTAAAATATGATAAACACACAACAGACTGTTCAATAACTGAGATGAGCAGGCTCTGATACCAATTGATAGGATCAATATGGCTCGAAAAACAGGCCTAGGAGTTCAGAAGGGGGGGGGGATTTGAATGAACTCTTAAGGTATCCAGTCTTAAATCAGATTTCTAAACTAACAAATATTGTGCAGAAATAAGTTGATTAATCTGTGAATAGTGAAATCTTAAATAAATGCGATAAGTAAAAGTTCAGGGTCAAGAGTTTGTTTAAGGAAGTTCGGATATCAATATCCTATGTCTCCCCTTCTTCCTTTTCAGGAATGTTCCACTAGAAGATTTGATGTTTATAGCCTCTGTAACCACCCAGTCACCAAGCCTCGCTCCAGGTGAACTCCTAGCAATTCCAATCAACAAGCAGTCGTAGCTGCTGAAAGCAACACGTAGAATTTCTATCAAACGGCTTTGTGTAGCGCGTTTGTTACAGACCCAAAAATGAATGATACAATGGAATACAAATCAATTGCGACTGTAAATCTTCTGGTTTTAACAATAAAACTCGATTACACAAGGTAACCAGAAGATGAACTCGAAGGTTAAATCTATGAAATCCTGCTGAGTGTTCTTCGAGTTTGAGGTACTGGACTTAGAGTATTTTTGTGCAATGTAAATTTCCAGTGGCTGTTTGAGCTTTTTGGAAGATAACTTCAATCAATGAGACTGAGCCAGAGAATAGGATTGAGCGAGTAAGCGAGAGCTTATTCAATTCAAAATCAAGATATTTATACCCTTCGTTCACAACGGTCATTAAATCTCGCCAAGGAAACAAAATCCCTTTTTGAATATATGTCCATCGCATATTCTGCTCCACTAGAGGTAAATTGTGCTTCGTCAGAGCCAAAATTTCGTTTATCCATATTTGTGCAAACATTGAATAACGTCCTCTGTATATTGTGTACTATTTACCCAAAATAACACTGACAGTGCCTCCTTAATTCAGGCAATTGTACGATTAAATATTCACCATTGATTCATTCCAATTTGAACATTGATAGCATTTGAATCGATTCGTCGTTTGTGCCTGAAAGTTTTCCTTAATTTCTATCATCGTTGTTTGTAGATACAACTGAATAGATCAAAAAAACTGAATGTAGTAACAGCTGAATTATGCCAACAGCTGAATGTTGTAACAGCTGAAATACTAGCTCCGTTACTCATGTAATTCATAGACTGAATAGTTCCTAAATAGTCACAACTTAGTCAAAAGAAATTGTAGACAACGTCTGAAAATACTTACTACTGAAGGCTTCAACATCTGGGATATCCAATAGCTGAATGCTAACCAACAGCTGAAATACTTCAACAACTGAAATACTCAATCCGATTATCTGACTTCTTCTACTCGGTAACTAACATCTGAATAACATTTCAATAGCTGAGTACTTGCATCTGAATATGTGAAGCCGTTAATTGCAACAGCTGATTGTCCAGAAGTAATTAGAATTCAGCACTTGTCTTATTTTGTTATCACCAAAACTATAAATTTTATCTTAATAGTTTAACTAATTGAGATTAATCATCTTAGGGAGCTTGGGTTGAGATGGATCAGCTAGGAGTGCAAACTGAATCATTTTTGTTAGAGAATTGTATCCCTGCTGAGTGTGCAGATACATAGCTTGAGAGATCCAGCTTAGAAGAATGCTGGTTGGTTACGCAAGCTTTAAAAGATCGGATGCAAGCTGATCCTACATTTCATGCTAAGCTGGTGATGCAGAAAGCTTCTTTGGGTTTCAGACTAGACCAGCACGGGTGCGGGATGGTATATTGTCCTGTGTTTATCTTAGAAGAACAAGCTGTTTAGAGTCGCTGGAGTTTATGTTGCAGCTCAGAGTAATGATTAACCAATAGAGATACTTCAACTTGGTAAGTTACTGGTGAAGAGGCCAGCTTGGGTGCGTGCTGGTCCAAGTTTTCATGCCAAGCTGATAATACCAACAGTTCGGGTTTCAGTGCAGATCACCACTGGTTTGAAGTGTGGTTCCAAGCACTGATTAGTTTATTTAATTATAGGTGATTGATGATCTATCAGTAGAGATGTTACAGCGTAAGGATTTGGGTTGATAGAAGTCAGCTTTGCTGCGAGCTGATTCCAGGTTTTCGCGCGAGCAGGTTGAGGTAAACTGTTGCAGGTCCAGTGTACGCTGATACCATATTAGAGGTCTGTTGGTGGATTTGGATGTTAAATCAAGACCATCTTCGATCTGAGTTAGTTAGGCATAATAGCTTTGAACTGAACAACAAGTTTGATTTATGAGCTGGATCAACATAGACGGGCTGACTCGGATGTGTCAGCTTAGACGTAATTTCGTGATGCTGTTATGTTTAAGTGTGTAGATTCGATTAGAAACCGAATTGGAATCATCTTAGAGTGGTGCAGGGTATACGAAAGCTGTTCAGGAAGCAATTAGCAGCGTAGCTGATTTGAGCTGGCGTAAAATGACATGCTATTATGATAGGTAATATCGGATTCAATTTTTGTAGCGAGGCAGTGAGATCTGAGCATGTGACTAGCTGTTGATGAAGGACAGCTTTTGTTTTGAGCTGAACTATGAAGCTGTGCTGGTCTGAGTGATGCTATGCTGGACAATTTTCCCCTAAGCTCGATGAGAGCCCTGTAAACTGATATGTTTAAGCATGCTGTTTTGACTACTACGAACTGGTTTGAAGTACAATAGTGTGGGCTGTTTTATTTAGACCAGGAAGGATGTGACTGTCAAGTAAGGATTAGATTGTTCAGTTGTGCTGGGTTTGTGAGCTGAACCAAGTTGCCATTATGAGTCTCGGTTCAGAGCTGATAGCTGGTCGTGAATCTGAGTAATCCGTATTAAAATGAGGGACTTTTTGATGTCCCGAACTGAGTAACAGATCACGGGTACTGCGTGAGCTGTTAGAAGTTATCAGCCTAGTTGTAAGTTGATTGAGACGTACAGCTTGGAGAATATTGTTAGTAAGGATCACTCTGTGAGCTGGGCTGACCACTGTAAGCTAATGAAGCATCCTGAGCTGAGTAATGCGTACTGTTCTTGGAACCGTGAGCTGAGCTGAATGCTCTGAGTTGGTCGGAGCATGCAAGCTGAGCTGGTTAGAGAAAGCTGATAGCTGCGAGAGAACTGTCTGTAAGAGTGATCTGTTGGTGCGTGAGTTGAGATGTGTCTTTGTCAGTCCCGGTGCACAAAACAGAGATTAAACATACAATTACAAAAACGAAAGCATTAAAAGTGGCTAATTTTTTTTTTCTTTGGCCTGACTTAGAAAACATAAATTCAAAATACAGTTATACTCAAAATAATTGTTTTCCAACAACCGAAAACCAACAACAGAAACAAGCACTAACAATTACAAGATGAATACAGACTCAAATCTGAATACAAGATAACACGGGGCATCCCCCGACGAAAACTCCAATATATATATATATATATATATAATATAATATAATTAACTGGGACACTCTCTCCACCTCTCGGGGCACCTCCAGCTGATCACCTCCACGACCAGCTGAGAAACCTGGGTAACCTAAAAAACACACAGATATCCAAACAACCAGCCCCAGAGGGACAGGGGTCAAACCCCAATACGGAGAGCAAATCAAACAGCTAATATACAGCAACAGATATAAATGAATGTGCTATGCATGAGGACAACAAAATGCAAAGGCAACTGCTACAAACAAATCAGGAAGCCAAAGGAGCTCGAAGAACCAGCACAGCAGTTGTTCATAGATCAAACGAATGGGATTAGCTTGGTTAATGAAAATTCCATTATCCAGCTGTCGAACTTGTAAGCCCAGAAAGAATGTTAGCTCGCCCATCATGCTCATCTCAAATTTTTCCTGCATAGCTTCGAGAACTTTTGGCACAATTTTGGGTTAGTTGACCCAAAGATAATGTCATCAACATATATTTGTACCAATAAGACATGATCAGATTTAACAAATTTAAACAGTGTCTTATCAACTGTGCCTATAGTGAAATCATGCTCGATTAAGAATTTGGACAGTGTATCATACCAAGCTATGGGTGCTTGCTTCAACCCATACAGAGCTTTATCCAATTTATAAACGTGATTTGGATATGTATGATCTACGAAGCCAGGAGGTTGTGCAACATACACTTCCTCTGTTAAGATGCCATTGAGAAATGCACTATTAACATCCATTTGAAATACTTTAAAAGCTTTGAATGCTGCATATGCAAGGAACATGTAAGGCTTCTAGTCTAGCTACAGGGGCAAAGGTTTCATCAAAATATACTCCTTACATTTTCCTAAATCCCCAAGCTACCAATCTAGCCTTATTTCTCGTTACTATTCCATCTTCATTCAATTTGTTCCTAAAGACCCATCGTGTTCCTATAACTGAATGATTTGAAGGTCTACGTACAAGTTGCCATACATTATTTCTCTTAAATTGATTAAGTTCCTCCTGCATTGCTTCTACCCAGCTTGGGTCTGCTAAGGCTTCATCTATTTGCTTGGGTTCTATATGCGAGATGAAAGTTGAATCAAAATGATCATCAATAGGTGGCTTCGTGTGCGAACATGGGATTCGATGTTACCTATGACCTGCTCAGGTGGATGATTTCTATTCCACCGGAGATCATGTCCAATTGGATTTGCCTCTTGTTCTTCTTGGATTTCTTGCTGAATAGCCACATCTGTATTTTCTGACACTAATTGATAGTTTGCGTTGCCCGCTTGTGTGTCAGATGTTGGTCTAGATACCAATTGATGTGAAGTACTCGCAACTGGTGCTACAGATGTTGGTTTTTGTATGGCAAGATCTTTTTGTGCAACATCTTCTTGAGCACCATCTGTTTGAGCAACATCTTGTGCATTCGTCACTTCAGCTCCAGCAGCAGGCACACTTGGAGAGATCTGATCATGTGTTAAGTCAACGTTAGTTAAATCGATGACTACTGTATTTGGATTACCTGTTAGATTTTGTGGTGCATTGTTGCACGGTGTGTCCAGTGCTGGTTCGATCTCTGCTGAATGTCTTTGTTGTGCCACGTCATCATCTGAGTCATCAATGCTAGATGATTCTAGACGTGTACATAGATCGTTAAGGCTCGCAGCTGAGTTGGATCTAAAACTTGTCTCATCAAAGACAACGTGTGCTGACTCTTCAACAGTTAGACTTCTATTGTTGAATACTCGATAAGCATTGCTCACTGCTGAATATCCTAGAAAGATACCTGCATCAGATTTTGCATCAAAAGTTGTTAGGTGCTTTTTTCCATTATTATGAATGATGAATCTACACCCAAACACCCTGAAATATGAAATATTAGGTTTCTTTCCACTCCAGATCTCATGTGGGGTTTTACCGTGCAACTTATTAATCATAGATCTGTTCTGAGTGTAGCAAGTGTGTTAACTGCTTCTGCCCAGAATTTTTGCGAAATACCAGAATAAGCAATCATAGATCTAGCAGTTTATTTTAAAGTACGATTTCTCCTCTCAGCAAGCCCGTTCTGCTGAGGAGTTCTAGCTGTTGAAAGCTCATGCTTTATCCCAATGTCTTCTAGATAAGAAGTTAATTTATGATTTAAAAAAACTTCAATACCATGATCACTCCTTATCCTGTTGACTGTACAATATCTGTCATTTTGCAAACGTTTTAAAAGGCGTATCAGCTCGTCAGCGGTATCAGATTTTGACTTTAAAAACAACACCCTAGTAAATTTTGTAAAATCATCAATAACAACTAGGGTGTAGTTAGTTCCCCCTAAGCTAGTTACGGGAATAGGACCAAAGAGATCCATATGTAAAAGCTCTAAACTTCAGGAAGAACGTTTACCGCCTTTCTTTTTAAAAGTAGATTTGATTTGTTTACCAAGCTTGCGGCACAGATCTTGTCCTTTGAAAAATTGATTTTGGGCAGACCAAGAACCATTTCATGATGACTCAATGAGCAAGATTTTTAAAGTTTAGATGGTTCATCCGCTGATTCCACAACCAACTCTTGGAAGAGTTGGCTGTGAAGCAAATTTGTTCATATCCCATGGGTTCTGACCAATTGATAATGTAGGTATTCCCCGACCTTTTACCTACCAATACAGTCAGTCCTTATGGACTCTGAACTGTGCATGTGTGTTGTTGAAAATTAACTATGTAACCCTTGTCACATAGCAGACTAATGCTAATAAAATTGTAACGCAAGTTATCAACAACTAAAACACAGATATTGAAATGTTACCGTGGATAAGCTTACCCTTACCCACAGTGTTACCATGAGCGTTATTACCAAACACAATTTTTTCTCCTCTATGAGGTGTCACATCTGTTAGCAGCTTTTGGTTTCCAGTCATATGTCTTGCACAACCGCTGTCCAGGTATCATATGGTTGATTCATCGGCAGCTTTGTACCTGTTATCATGCAATCATGAAAACAGATTTTGGTACCCAATTTTACTTGTGTCCAGATAGGATTACACCTTTCGGGACCCATACTTGAATTAATTTGACAGCTTTACCAGTATGATTGTCCATAAGGGTCTGTGCATAAGTACTGTGAGATCTGTTGAGCTTTGGTTTGGTATTTTGACCATTCAGATCTCTACGAGGCCTAACCTTTTTTCGTTCAGACTTAACCTTCTTAGAGTCACGTCTTTGTTGGTTCTGAACAAACGACTTGGATCCAGCTTTCGTCTTTTCCTTGTCAAGTCTGTTCTTTAGCCAACCAGACTTAGAACTCTCGGGTCTGTCATAGCCAATGCCAGCTTTTCCTTTCTTATTCAATAGCTCCGAGATCTGGTCATCATACCGTACCGACTCACATGGATCATGTAGCACACTAGCTTTGACAAAGCTCATCTTTTTGAATTTGTCATGTGCTTGATTTGATTGAGTACAAGTCTCTCCAGAGCTGCTTTCACCAGTATTGAAACCTAAGCCAGTTCGATCATTCGCTGGCTTCTGAATCTCACATAGTTTGCCTAGAGAGATAGAAGACTGGGTCCAGGAGCTCATTATCGAATTTTTATTTTGCAATTTCAGACTCGAGCTCTCAAGAATTTGATCTCAACAATTCATTCTCAGCCTTCAGCTTATTCAACTCGATTTGTAAAATATCAGCTTCACCAAGTTCAACAGTTCTGGTTCTACAGCAGCCTTCAGCTTATTCAACTCGATTTGTAAAATATCAGCTTCACCAAGTTCAACAGTTCTTGGTTCTACAGAATATTTTTCAAATCAGCGTTTTCAGCTTGAACTTCTTTGAATGTGAGATAAAGCTTCCTGTACCCTTTGACCATATCATTAAGTGCACTGAAAAGGTATTCTCGTGTAAATTCAATATTTGAAAATTCAAATACCTCGTCATCTGAAGTTTGATCAGTCATGAGACAGTGAACTTCCTCCTGTTCACTATCACTGGATGAGGAACTGCTGGATGAGGAATCTGAATCGGTATCAGCCCAGTTCCTGTT
>KV019048.1:48281-66318 GCA_001598015.1 Dorcoceras hygrometricum | reverse complement strand
TAGAAGCTGGAATTGGCTAGTCGAGGAACACGAAGTTGCTGCCGTTCGAGTGTTGCGCCGATTTGGTAGAACTACGTTCTGGTTTTCGGTGAGACCTTGTTCCTAGCCATAATTTTAAGCTCTTTATGTAATTGTTGAGGTATTTGGAGCAGCTGGTCGAGTGAGGCTCCCATCCGTGAGCTTGATTAGCAACCTGTTATATTTACGTTGTGTATGCCGTGTGTTTAACAGGCTTTTACCAGAGTCTTCGGGATTTCTCGCAGGGTTAGTTGTTGCTCAGTATAAGGTATGGATCTTGAGCTTGTATTTCAGCGTAGAACGTGGCTTGGATGATTGTGGTTGCTGGTATGTGGAATGGCCGTGCCTGCTGGTTGTGTCCTGTTGAGGATTCTGTATGCTATTTGTGTATTTGCTGCGTTGCATATGTTCATATGCCTGTATTCCAGCATGTTGCATACACGCATGGTATTCCTGCTTCCAGTTTTGGTAGTCTTTGTACCTTGTTGTATTGTTGTTGTTTCTTACCAGGATGTGAGGGCGAGCGGCAATACCGCACTCTCATCTCCCTGCTGGGATCGTAGCCACCATGCGCCGAGTTGTTAATTACCACAGTTCATGGTCGAGGCAACAGCAGGTTGAGTTGTTTGATGCATCTGGTAAGTGGGGGTAGAGTCATGGCGAATGGCTTACTACCACACTGTGAACACTCCCCGTGGCCACTGTATTTTGTTGATGATCCTTGGATCTATGTTTGAGTTCCTTAGCTCCCTTGTATGTCGAGTCTTCCGTTGTTATTCGGCGTCTCATGCATAGCATCTGCATTCTATTCCTTGCTGTTTATTGATGTTGTATAGTTGCTCTCCGTACTGGGGTTTGACCCCATGTCCCTCTGGGGCTTGGTTTGTTTCTTTGTTGCGTTGTTTTCAAGAAACCCAGGTTCTACAGCTGGTCGTGGTTTTAACCCAGCTGGTGGTGCCCCAGGAGGTGGCTAGCGTTCCCAGTTGCATATAGCATACTTATATATATGTATCAATTAGCCAGGGGGATGCCCTGTGCTTTGTTGTTGTACCCGTAGGGGAGTTTGATACATGTTTGAATTATGTATGCTTGTTGTTAGTTGTTTTGTGAATTGGGAAAACTTATTTTAAGTATTGTTGTATTTTTAATTATATGTTTAAAACCGTCGGGCCTAAAAGAAAAAAATTTATCCACTTTTTGATAGCTTCTGATGTGTTTATCTGTTGTGAGCACGAGGCCTGACAGTTGTTAATGCATGATGAGTTTTCATGGGTCGAAGCTGAGGAAGCGCAAACCAGATCTTTCGGTGTGTTGTGGACTGATGGAGTTGAGCTGAGGCAAACCCTGTTATGTATTTTTTATCCAGTGAGAGTTGGGACAGGGAGGATAAACCATTGAGGTGCAGACCATACCTTGGGTATCGGTGCACTGGAGTTAGTCTGTTGGAGAAGAGGTTACCCAAGTAGTGGCAACCTAGGGATTGCAAGTGTAGCCTCATCTTCTTCTGAGTCCTCTCCTGTGTGCCGTTGATGTTTATTTGGTTCCAGTCTGTGAGGTAACCTGATTTGGTGTTTGCAGACTGTTGCGTTTGATTTCGAGGATGAAATCTCAAAGGTGTGGATAATGTGAGGACTATAATTAGTCGAGGTCATTAGTGTCTTAATCAGTTCAAATTATTGATTAACCAATCGAGATTAATCATCTTAGGGAGCATGGGTTGAGATGGATCAGCTAGGAGTTCAAACTGAATCGTGCTTGTTAGAGAATTGTATCCCTGCTGAGTGTGATGGATACATAGCTTGAGAGATCCAGCTTAAAAGCGTGGTGGTTGGTTACGCAAGCTGGAACAGATCGGATGCAAGTTGATCCTACATTTCATGCTAAGATGGTGATGCAGGAAGCTTCTTTGGGTTTCAGACTAGACCAGCACGTGTGCGGGCTGGTTTATTGGCCTATGCTGATCTTAGAGGAACAAACTGTTAAGAGTTGATGGAGTTTCTGTTGCAGTTCGGACTAACGATTAACCAATAGATGTACTTCAGCTTGGTAAATTACTGGTGAAGAGGCCAGCTTGGGTGCGTGCAGGTCCAAGTTTTTGTGTCGAGCTGATAATACCAGCTGTTCGGGTTTCAGTGCAGACTGCCACTGGTTTGAAGTGTGGTTCCAAGCACTGATTACTTGAGTTAATTAGAGGTGATTGATTATCTTTCAGAAGATATGTTACAGCCTAAGGATTCGGGTAGATAGAAGTCAGCTTTGCTACGATCTGGTTCCAGATTTCACGCGAGCCGATTGAGGTAAACTGTTGTAGGTCCAGTGTACGCTGGTACCAGCTTAGAGGCCTGCTGGTGGATTTGGATGTTAAATAGAGACGAGCTTTGGTCTGAGTTAGTTAGGCAGAATAGCTTTGAACTGAATACAAGTTTGAGTTCTGAGCTGGATCAGCATAGACTGGCTGACTGGGATGTGTTCGCTTAGACGTCATTTCTTGATTCTGTTATGTTTGAGTGCGTAGATTCGGTGAGGAACCGAATTGGAATTCTGTTGGATCTGGGTTTACAGATCAGAATCTAAGTTTTGATTCACACAAAATCTGCTTCTATTGTACTAACGCTCTACTTGACATGCGCAGCTTGCTTAGACTGGAGTAGACATGAAGATATCCAAGCTAGGACAGTAAAGGGATGCCTGAGCTGGACTGCTCGAAGATATCTGGCTGGAACAGTAAGGGGACGCCCAAACTGGTTCGGCTGTTTACTTCCAGAAGTGCAGGGTACATCAAGCTGGTGCATCAGCTGGATGTTGGAGTAGCACGAAGATCAAGCGCAGAGTGTAAAGAGAAGTTCAAGCGCAGAATTAAGAGCAGAGATGAAGCACAGAGTTGAAGTACATAATAGCTCAAGCGCATATCAAGTGCAGTGTACAAGAGCAGTGATTGAGTGCGTAGCCAACGCAATTTCGGAGGCCTAAACGAAGATGTTTGGCCGATGAATGTCTTAGGTCTCGACGAAATAGTCAAACCGTTTCGGAGGGGACAGCAATGGTCCTATGCGGAAATGTGCAAGATGATCCCACACTTGCATATTCTCATACTTGGTCCCCCAGCCGAACTTTAAGCCTGCGAGCTGGTATAGAGATGGAATCGAGCTGGGTAACAATCTCAGTGCAAACCTGCTCTAAGACCAGCTGGGAAGGAAACCAGCTGAGAAACCAGCTCGCACAAGACCGGTTCTGTGGAGAACTGAACGGTAAACAGGCTGACAAGCTGGTTAAGGTCAAACCAGCTCAACGAACAGAACAGAGAGAAGAGCAGTGGTCTAGAGCAGCTGAATAAGAAGCAGACCAGCTCAAAGCAAAGCAGTTTGAACACAAATATTTGTGAAGATCGAATTAACGTTGTTCAAACTGATTCACTGCAACGTCTACATCAAGACAAAGCTCGAAATGATCAAAGGATGCAGAATCGCCGATGAACAGAGCTCAAGTCACATAAAGCCTACAACACATTAAAAGCCAAAGAAAACAAAGTACATATGCGTCAGAAGACTTTTCAGAGCGGCTACATCTTTGTGTCCAACGGATATATCCAAACAGAGGCTTTATATACAGACGCAATGAAACAGATTGAAGTAGCGTAAAAACAGTGAGAGTGTGTTGTGTAAATCCGAAAAGAAAACACTTGAAGACGCACAACACTTGATCTGGGGAGATAGCAGAAAACCAGCTCAAACCATGAGCACTTCCCAGAGTGTGTGAGATTTAATTCATTGAGAGATTGTGCTTACACTGTAAATCTCACAAACACACACTCACTCGTATTCGAGAGATGAGCGAAACAGATTAGAGTGAATGTGATTCAATACTCTCCATTGTAGTCTTTGGACAGAGATGTTAAACAAGTCTAGTTGTCTTTCACACTGAGACGTTAAAGAAGTGTGTCTAGTCTTTGGACAGAGACGTTAAACAAGTCCTTGTAACCTTTCTCACTGAGGCAGTAAAGAAGTGAAGTTAGTCACACAGCTTGCGGGCTGGTGTGCAATGGTAGATGCTATGAGTTCTTGCGGCTGCGGGTTGTAGGAGTGGGTTGCAGCGAGGGTCGTTGTAATCAAAGTCTTCTAGTGGATCCTTCCCGTGGCGGAAGAAGGGGAGATGTAGGAGATTGAGCTCCGAACTTCCAGAAACAAATTCAACGTATCTTTCTTTACTGTTTTCAGTTTACATTCATACGCATCACATATATGCTTACGCGTTTATAACTGTTTAATTGGGCTTCGAACGATAGAGTGCAGTTTGAGTTATTTCCCCATGTTTTACTTACATTACTCAATCTGTATCTCAGTGCACAAAGTATTCAAGAACACTGAGCTATTGCAGCTCAAGTTAAGTTAACCAGATCGTTCGGCCAAAGTGTCGAGCTTGTTCTAGTCTTCTAGCTGGAACTAGCATGTTTAGCGCTCGCCTTATATCGGGCTGGTTTCAACCTTTAGCTGAAACCAGCTTGACCTTTGCGAACTCGGCTTCAATTTCTGGCTGAATCCTGTGTCTTGTCATTCGATCTGATTACACCCTCTAGCACTGGTTATTGATCGAACAACTAGTCATTGCACATAGATAGAGGGTTAAATCGATCCTATAAGTTGTATCAGAGCAGGTTGTTCTTAAATAGTGCATTTTCTTCGGAAAATGTTTTAAACAGTTTTACCATACGCTCTGATATCCGTTCAAAAGCCTATCTGTGCTACAAAATTTGAAGATTTTCAAACCTCAGCATATGGATAGGGGGAGGAATGTTTCTTAATGCTCCTCTGGTCTATATGTATTAGAAATTTCGAGTAGCATAGACTTTGTCTTCAAAATCTCATGCATACACAAAGATTTCGACAAACTGTCTCTCTGTGCATACAATACCTTTTATTTCGAAAATAAAATTACCCCATGTTTTGTTGAGGGGAAGTTTTGTTTTAAACTTTAAGGGGGAGATAAGGTTTCAGACTCTTTTTGATTCCCAAAAAAAGGGGGAGAATATATTTTCAACTATAAACATACATGGATCTGGGTTTTCAAACTCTTTTTGATTCCCAAAAAAAGGGGGAGATTATTGGATCTGGGTTTACAGATCAGAATCTAAGTTTGATTCACACAAAATATGCTTCTATTGTACTAACGCTATACTTGACATGCGCAGCTTGCTTAGACTGGAGTAGACGTGAAGATATCCAAGCTAGGACAGTAAAGGGACGCCTGAGCTGTACTGGTCGAAGATATCTGGCTGGAACAGTAAGGGGACGTCCAAACTGGTTCGGCTGTTTACTTCCAGAAGTGCAGGGTACATCAAGCTGGTGCATCAGCTGGATGTTGGAGTAGCACGAAGATCAAGCGCAGAGTGTAAAGAGCAGTTCAAGCGCAGAATTAAGAGCAGAGATGAAGCGCAGAGTTGAAGTACAGAATAGCTCAAGAGCAGATCAAGTGCAGTGTACAAGAGCAGTGATTGAGTGCGTAGCCAACGCAATTTCGGATGCCTAAACGAATATGTTTGGCCGACGGATGGCTTAGGTCTCGACGAATTAGTCGAACCGTTTCGGAGGGGACAGCAATGGTCCTATGTGGAAATGTGCAAGATGATACCACACTTGCATATTCTCATACTTGGTCCCCCAGCCGAACTTTAAGCCTGCGAGCTGGTACGGAGATGGAATCGAGCTGGGTAACAAGGTCAAAGCAAAGCATTTTGAACACAAATATTTGTGAAGATCGAATTAACGTTGTTCAAACTGATTCACTGCAACGTCTACATCAAGACAGAGCTCGAAATGATCAAAGGCTGCAGAATCGCCGATGAACAGAGCTCAAGTCACATAAAGCCTGCAACGCATTAAAAGACAAAGAACACAAAGTACATATGCGTCAGAAGACTTTTCAGAACGGCTACATCTTTGTGTCCAACGGATATATCCAAACAGAGGCTTTATATACAGGCGCAATGAAACAGATTGAAGTAGCGTAAAAACAGTGAGAGTGTGTTGTGTAAATCCGAAAAAGAAAGCACTTGAAGACGCACAACACTTGATCTGGGAGATAGCAGAAAACCAGCTCAAACCATGAGCACTTCCCAGAGTGTGTGAGATTTAATTCATTGAGAGATTGTGCTTACACTGTAAATCTCACACACACACACTCACTCGTATTCGAGAGATGAGCGAAACAGATTAGAGTGAATGTGATTCAATACTCTCCATTGTAGTCTTTGGACAGAGATGTTAAACAAGTCTAGTTGTCTTTCACACTGAGACGTTAAAGAAGTGTGTCTAGTCTTTGGACAGAGACGTTAAACAAGTCCTTGTAACCTTTCTCACTGAGGCAGTAAAGAAGTGAAGTTAGTCACACAGCTTGCGGGCTGGTGTGCAATGGTAGATGCTATGAGTTCTTGCGGCTGCGGGTTGTAGGAGTGGGTTGCAGCGAGGGTCGTTGTAATCAAAGTCTTCTAGTGGATCCTTCCCGTGGCGAAAGAACGGGAGATGTAGGAGATTGAGCTCCGAACTTCCAGAAACAAATTAAGTGTATCTTTCTTTACTGTTTTCATTAATTACATTCATACGCATCACATATTTTCTCACGCCTTTATAACTGGTTAATTGGGCTTCGAACGATAGAGTGCAGTTTGAGTTATTTCCACATGTTTTACTTACATTAGTCAATCTGTATCTCGATGCACAAAGTATTCAAAAACACTGAGCTATTGCAGCTCAAGTTAAGTTAACCTGATCGTTCGGCCGATGTGTCGAGCTGGTTCTAGTCTTCCAGCTGGAATTGGCATGTTTAGCGCTCGCCTTATATAGGACTGGTTTCAACCTTCAGCTGAAAACAGCTTGACCTTTGCGAACTCGGCTTCAACTTCTGGCTAAATCCTGCGTCTTGTCATTCGATCTGGTTACAACCTCTAGCACTGGTTATTGATCGAACAAGTAGTCATTGCACATAGATAGAGGGTTAAATCGATCCTATATGTCAGGCCTCGTGCACAACACAGAGTTAAATCACGTAAACATAGCGGAAGCACTTTTAAAAAGTGGCTAAAATTTTTCGCTTTTAGCCTGACGAAGAAAACATAATTTTAAAATACCACAGTACATCAAAATATCCCAAGTTAAATAAAAACATGCAAGGCTAAAAGCCATAATACGACAGTATAGCATTTAACAAGTACCAGCCAGCTAATACAACAAAATAAACACAAAGCACAGGACACTCGCCGGCTAATAGAACCGATACATATATTCTATACGCTAGCTGGGACACTCTACACACCACCTGGGGCACCTCCAGCTGGATCAACACCAAGACCAGCGTAATAACCTGGGAGACCTGAACAACCAGCAGACAAACAAAACAACCAGCCCCAAAGGACATCGGGGTCAAACCCCAGTACGAAGAGCAACATAAAACAGCATTCAGATACAACAAGTAATATATCATGTCGTGCAAATTCATGTGCGGTACAAGGATCAACGGTAACAATCGGAAGGCCAAACTAATAGGAAATAACAACTGTGACACATCACCGGGCTTCGGAAGCTACCCGATCGCACCCCGTGGAAAATAGAGTGGCTCATCACCAACACACGCGCGGGCGCCACCCGTCGGGTTGCACGGAATAGCTAGAGGAAACACAACCACCCGCCAACCTCTATTTAGGTCACTGCAACTGAGGGCTATGAGAACGGCTCACCGCACCCTCTAGATGTACTCAATCGTGGTTATGCAACACCACACCGCACCACGAGAGAAAAGCTCCAACAGAGCAATATACCACGGCTATCAAAGGAATCAATGGCTCAATATGCTATGCAGATGCAGTATCATGCTCAACATGATTCATGTACGTGTAATAATAGAAAACACAACCAAGGCATTCAAATAGTCGCATGCCTATAAACTCAACAGATCACCAAACAGCAGGTAACACACCAGATAGTTCAGCCAATATACATGCATAATATACACAGCTTGCCTCTACACAAACACTCAGCACAGCTATACAACACACATAATACATTCCCATGCCTATCTCAAAGCTGAATTAAAAGATCAATTCGTACTTTCAAGGCAACTACCTCAAACAGATTCCACCAGGGCACTGTACCAACTGCCTGCTCGATTATGCTTCCTCACAGCTAACTGCAAAACCCCACAAAGCTATCCAGAAGCTCGAATCTGCTAAGGAACCTGGAAAATCAGCTAAAATCCGAACTTCTAAAATTTACTACCTACTTTCAATAAATGAAATTTGGTTCTACTACTCGACACAAGCTCTACAGCAGGAACTAAGCTTAAAAATGGCAATAAATCTCTTACCCAGAAGCTCAAACAAAGCTGAGGAACTATCGACTGGAATCTGCGAAAATACACGAAACCGCAGCTACTTCGCTCCTCTTCCACACGTCGATCTAAAACCCCAAAATGGTATAAATCTAAAGCTCTTATCAGGACGAACTCAGCGCCGTAAATCTTGTATCAAACAGCAGCATAAGTCGACGACAATCAAACGAGAAAGGTTTCGCATGAACAGTAGCCGACGAGGGTTATCGTGGAAGACAATGGGAAATATCGGGTTCGAGAAAAATATTATAAGTGTTTACAAACACTAGTATTTAAAATCCTCCAGCCAATCGCTACTGTTAAAGTCCATCAGCTATTCTTGCATCAGATTTTGTCACCAAACAGATTTCTCGAACTTGGGACCAGCGCTCACACACAAATCTGAAACAAGCATTCTCACACATCAAATACTCCGCTAACCAAATCGAAACGACGTCGCTAGCCGTTGAAACAGATCTCTACAACAGATCCCTGCGCTAAGGAAAAAATCTACAAATCTGGATCCTCAGCGCTCACGCTAACACATGAACGACTAAGTAAAACGTTGTCAAAATGACGGAACAGATCTATGCGCTCGCATCATAAGCTAACACTAAACCAAACCGGTCAGCGCAAAAAGTTGACATCTGCTCAAAGAAATCTAGCCCGTTAACAGATCTCTCACGCCCTTCGAAAACAAACACTTAAACGATGTCGCAGGACCCACTAGAGAAATCTGGACACTACCGCTAAACGCTGGAGAAATCTGAAGACCAGCGCTACATAGCGGTTATTTATCAAACGGCGTCACTGAGACATCGGGACACGTCATCACATCTGCCCGAAGCGCTCCAACAGATCTCTAGCGTTAAACCCAAAACGGTGCCGTCTCCACTTATCTAAACGATGACGTTTAAGTCTCACACTACAAAGCTGCTGATTCACCATCAACCAGATTTCATCTCCAAGCGAGACATCCGAACTTGGAAATGATGTCGTGTAGCTTCTCGCGCCTAGCGATACCAGATCTCTTCCACGAACAGATTTATCATAATAGCGCTGAGTCTAAACGTCCAAACGACGACGCTTGAAACTAATACAAAAAAACACGCTGTGGCAGACGTCTGAAATGATACAAATGCTCAACAGATCTCTCCAACAGCGAGACATCTGAATGCCACAAAATGACAGCATATTGCCTCATGCAACAAATACACGGTGCAAACATTCAAGCGCCAGCGATAACAGATTTCTCGTACAAATCTGAACAGATCTCACCCGATCGCTACTCGAAAATATTCAAACTTTCCAGAATTGTTCCAAACATGAAATCTGACCCAAAAATATTCGCAAAGCCTTCCAACGGAACCCTGATCAACCAGATTTGTCCATGCACAAATCTGTACTCCTTAATTCGATTAATTCACTCAATTAATCTTCTTAAACTTGAGGGTCTCACATCTCTCTCCACCTTCAAAGATTTCGTCCTCGAAATCAAACAACAACTCTGGAATTAAACAAAACTTTCCTCAACATAGCCACCACTAGAAAGCTAAGCTACACACAGAACAATCAAAAGCACTCCAACTCTCAACCAAAGGCTACTAACCGAGAGTTCAAGATACGGGAAACACAACAACCAGCAATGAACTGCTGAGAAACAGCAACGAGCAATTAGCTACAGAAATCTGACTCAACACTTGTAGCATATACGAAGAGTTTGGTTCAATTCCTCAACATAAACACGCCGTTCAAATAGAAGAATTCATGATGGCACTACCAGCTTAAAACAGAAACAAACTTTGCTACGATCTCCAAAAGATCAAACATAACGAGGAGCTCATTACAACTACACTGCTATGCCTAAAATAGCTGAAAATAAAAGGCAAAATCACAACGCGCACTGTCTAGAAGGGTTCGACAAAAAGAACAACCAGTTACCAACTGGGTAGGAACAAAACTCGAATCTGAAGGAAACAAAACACAAGGAGGAAAGACTATTCCAAACGCAGATGAGGGCACGCTCCACTCATCTTAGGTTCCGGCTCTCAAATATTCCTTCTTCTTCTTATATGTCCATTCCCGCTGCATTGCAACCCAGGTAAGGTAACAATCTATCACTGTTTCTCCCTTCCAACTAAGATTCTCACTTGCCAAACAATCAAATTTAGGGTCCAGTCCTGCTCATTCCATCAGTATTCATCACTAACAGAGGATCTGATTCGCAATTCTCTCGGCTTGGACACATAAAACACCCCACATGTCTATATCAACACAGCCGGTAATCGCAAATTGCACACCGAAGATCCAATTTTACCCCCAAAACACTCAAACAAACTGATGAATCTAAGAGCTAACGTACCCTTCAATTTCAAATCCAGAGTAAACCAATAAGGAGAAACTTAGAAGAAGCACATGGTTCACAAGCAGAGGTTAAAAATTTCACACTTAAAAGCAAAATCTGGTCAAAGGTCATGCTCACCCTTTGCCCTCGATAGGACCAGATCTCTTACGCCTTCCACCTACTGCACAACCTCCGATGGAAACCACCAAGTCCTTCACTTACTTCTAGTCACCAAACAAAATTGTACTTTCCACCGTACAAAATCTCAATGAAGGCCACACCAACCATCACTTGGCCACGAATTCCACCCGAAAACTCCACCAAATCTCGGGATGGTCTCTCGGATTAAGCATCTGATCCGAGAAAAACGATAAACTCGCAGTCCCTGAAGACCCAATACATCCAAATACTATTCCAACTTTGGAACAAAAGCTTAGAGTACCTATCAGCCACTACAGATACCAGAAGATTACGTAATCTCGCTGCAGAATTGCCACAAAATCCTTTTGCTAGTTTCCTAGCATAAGACTTAGCGCCAAGGCAAAACGGGCTAATATAGACAATCCAACAGCCATACTTTTACTCCCCGCGCTAAACTGGCACTCGGAACCAACAAGGAAACTCTACAAAGAGTACCAAATGCTCGAAGGCATCT
This sequence comes from Dorcoceras hygrometricum, assembly GCA_001598015.1. Lineage (NCBI taxonomy): Eukaryota > Viridiplantae > Streptophyta > Magnoliopsida > Lamiales > Gesneriaceae > Dorcoceras > Dorcoceras hygrometricum. Next base: position 54,946 of record KV019048.1, on the reverse strand, counting down.
TGATATACTCAACGCTACTAGCACTGCTGGATGGGTCTTCCAACAAATCATCAGTAGCGAGCTTCTCTCTCGCAGGCAGACGATAAACTCACATCTGAAATCTTTAATGAACTCTATCCAATTGCACTACGCACAGACAAACTGAACTGAGTGAAGACAGAAATCGCTAATCGCTCTCCACCTTAAAAATGCACATTAAAACTCCAAAGTGTACACAACAGTCTCCAATACCGAGACAAAAGTGGGGCATCTCAACTAGCAAGGTCTCCATTAATCGTAACGCAATTATGCCTCACAGAATGACATGGAAGGACTACAACCGAACAGGGAGTCCACAGAGGCTCAACCACTCAAGGCTGATCAACAATCGAAAGCAAAAATCAACAAACAGATGTAGCCAAGGTGCGTGTACAAAATATGAGAATCACCCACTCATCTATACACCACACACGATTACCAGATGCATCAAACAGCTCAACCTGCCGTTGCCCAACCCATGAACTGTGGTGGTTAACCACTCGGCGCATGAGGGCTAACAGATCCTAGCAGGGAGATGAGAGTGCGGTATCGCCGCTCGCCCTCGCATCCTGGTAAGGAACAAGCAGCAACAACAAAGCACGACTACAACAGCTGAATGGAACAAGATATGACAAGACACGGTTAAACGAATCGAAGTTCAACAGCTGGATACATGCGACTCGCAAAACAACTCAACAGCTGGGGACACAAACAATAGAAATCAAAGAGGATACGCACAGTACTAAAGATTACAAGGAAATCAGGAGAGCCTCAACTGAAACACATGAGGGAAGAAATCCTCGAACGAAGGAGATCACCAAACCAAAACTGTAGTTCCGACATCGCATCACAAGCAAATAGCAGCTATCTTCTCGATAAAGGGAATCTAAACACTCCCAAGACAAACTACTTCCCTACCAGTTCTAACCTAACCCAGCATCACTCGCGCAACGACAAATTCTCCACCGGCAGGAGTAACAAGGACACGGCATCACACAAACAAGATGGGGCGAAACAACCCTCGCGCACCACCAAAACAAACAAGTACCATCATAAACTAGTGCGATGCCGTTAACAGATCTCTCACGCCCTTCGAAAACAAACACTTAAACGATGTCGCAGGACCCACTAGAGAAATCTGGACACTACCGCTAAACGCTGGAGAAATCTGAAGACCAGCGCTACACAGCGGTTATTTATCAAACGGCGTCACTGAGACATCGGGACACGTCATCACATCTGCCTGAAGCGCTCCAACAGATCTCTAGCGTTAAACCCAAAACGGTGCCGTCTCCACTTATCTAAACGATGACGTTTAAGTCTCACACTACAAAGCTGTTAGCAGACTTCGGTATACGCACGAAAACAGAACTCGCTACTCCTCGCCAACGCACAAGGTAAACGAGTCGCTACCACTTAATGAAACGACGTAACATTGCTCCCCCGCTTCAACAAATCTCACACTCGTTATCACCTGTTGACCCACGTTGACATCCGATTCACCATCAACCGGATTTCATCTCCAAGAGAGACATCCGAACCTGAAAACGATGTCGCATAGCTTCTCGTGCCTAGCGATACCAGATCTCTTCCACGAACAGATTTCTCGTAATAGCGCTAAGTCTAAACGTCCAAACGGCGATGCTTTGAAACAAATACAAAAACACGCTGCGCAGACGTCTGAATGATACAAATTCTCAACAGATCTCTCCAACAGCGAGACATCTGAATTCCACAAAACGACGACGTATTGCCTCACGCAACAAATACACGACGCAAACATTCAAGCGCCAGCGATAACAGATTTCTCGTACAAATCTGAACAGATCTCACCCGATCGCTACTCGAAAATATTCAAACTTTCCAGAATTGATCCAAACATGAAATCTGACCCAAAAATATTCGCAAAGCCTTCCAACAGAACCCTGATCAACCAGATTTGTCCATGCACAAATCTGTACTCCTTAATTCGATTAATTCACTCAATTAATCTTCTTAAACTTGAGGGTCTCACATCTCTCTCCACCTTCAAAGATTTCGTCCTCGAAATCAAACAACAACTCTGGAATTAAACAAAACTTTCCTCAACATAGCCACCACTAGAAAGCTAAGCTACACACAGAACAATCAAAAGCACTCCAACTCTCAACCAAAGGCTACTAACCGAGAGTTCAAGATACGGGAAACACAACAACCAGCAATGAACTGCTGAGAAACAGCAACGAGCAATTAGCTACAGAAATCTGACTCAACACTTGTAGCATATACGAAGAGTTTGGTTCAATTCCTCAACATAAACACGCCGTTCAAATAGAAGAATTCATGATGGCACTACCAGCTTAAAACAGAAACAAACTTTGCTACGATCTCCAAAAGATCAAACATAACGAGGAGCTCATTACAACTACACTGCTATGCCTAAAATAGCTGAAAATAAAAGGCAAAATCACAACGCGCACTGTCTAGAAGGGTTCGACAAAAAGAACAACCAGTTACCAACTGGGTAGGAACAAAACTCGAATCTGAAGGAAACAAAACACAAGGAGGAAAGACTATTCCAAACGCAGATGAGGGCACGCTCCACTCATCTTAGGTTCCGGCTCTCAAATATTCCTTCTTCTTCTTATATGTCCATTCCCGCTGCATTGCAACCCAGGTAAGGTAACAATCTATCACTGTTTCTCCCTTCCAACTAAGATTCTCACTTGCCAAACAATCAAATTTAGGGTCCAGTCCTGCTCATTCCATCAGTATTCATCACTAACAGAGGATCTGATTCGCAATTCTCTCGGCTTGGACACATAAAACACCCCACATGTCTATATCAACACAGCCGGTAATCGCAAATTGCACACCGAAGATCCAATTTTACCCCCAAAACACTCAAACAAACTGATGAATCTAAGAGCTAACGTACCCTTCAATTTCAAATCCAGAGTAAACCAATAAGGAGAAACTTAGAAGAAGCACATGGTTCACAAGAAGAGGTTAAAAATTTCACACTTAAAAGCAAAATCTGGTCAAAGGTCATGCTCACCCTTTGCCCTCGATAGGACCAGATCTCTTACGCCTTCCACCTACTGCACAACCTCCGATGGAAACCACCAAGTCCTTCACTTACTTCTAGTCACCAAACAAAAATTGTACTTTCCACCGTACAAAATCTCAATGAAGGCCACACCAACCATCACTTGGCCACGAATTCCACCCGAAAACTCCACCAAATCTCGGGATGGTCTCTCGGATTAAGCATCTGATCCGAGAAAAACGATAAAATAGTAGTCCCTGAAGACCCAATACATCCAAAGACTATTCCAACTTTGGAACAAAAAGCTTAGAGTACCTATCAGCCACTACAAATACCCGAAGATTACGTAATCTCACTGCAGAATTGCCACAAAATCCTTTTGCTAGTTTCCTAGCATAAGCCTCAGCGCCAAGACAAAACGGGCTAATATAGACAATCCAACAGTCATACTTTTACTACCCGCGCTAAACTGGCACTCGGAACCAACAAGGAAGCTCTAAAAAGACTACCAAATGCTCGAAGGCATCTTGATATACTCAACGCTACTAGCACTACTGGATGGGCCTTCCAACAAATCATCAGTGGCAAGCTTCTTTAGCACAGGCTGACGTTAAACTCACAGAAAAACTGAACTGAGTGAAGACAGAAATCGCTAATCTCTCTGCACCTTAAAATACACACCAAATCTCCAAAGGAAACACAACTGACTCCAACGCCAAGACAAGGTGGGGCATCTCATCTAGCAGGGTCTCCACTAACGCGATACATCTATGCCTCACAAAATGAAATGGAAGAGACTACAACCGAAACAGGGAGTCCACAAGAGCTCAAAAACTCAAAACTGAACTACTGTGGGAGGCAAAGATCAACAAACATATGTATCCACGGTGCGTGTACGAGAATATGAGAATCACCCACTCATTTATACGCCACACCCGATTACCAGATGCATCAAAACTGCTCAACCTGCCGTTGCCCAACCCATGAACTGTGGTAGTTAACCACTCGGTGCATGATGGCTAACAGATCCCGCCAGGGAGATGAGAGTGCGGTATCGCCGCTCGCCCTCGCATCCTGGTAAGGAACAAACAACAACAACAAAGCACGGCTACAACAGTTGAATTGAACAGGATATGACAAGACACGATTATACAAATCGGAATTCAACAGCTGGATACACGCAACTCGTAAAACAACTCAACAGTTGGGGACACAAACAACAAAAATCAAAGAGGATACGCACATTACTAAAGATTACAAGGAAATCAGGAGAGCCTCAACTGAAACACATGAGGGAAGAAATCCTCGAACGAAGGAGATCACCAAACCAAAACAGTAGTTCCGACATCGCATCACAAACAAATAGCAGCTATCTTCTCGACAAAGGGAATCTAAACACTCCCAAAACAAACAACTTCCCTACCAGACTTGCTAACCTAACTCAGCATCACTCGCGTAACGACAACTTCTCCACCGGCAGGAGTAACAAGGACACGGCATCACACAAACAACATGGGGCGGAAACAACCCTCGCGCACCACCAAACAAACAAATACAGTCATAAACTAGTGCGATGTCTACGCGTCAAACTAAACTCACACAGAGTTAACAAGTAAATTACAACTACCTGTACAACCTCCAGCGATCAAGACATCATCTCGCTCCTCAGTTGTCGCATCCACCTGAGTTGGTTGAAGTCATGATAGCTGTGACCGAAAAGGACGATACGATCGCCTCGAAGAACTTCTGGTCAAATCCCGCTGTCCCAAAGTAGGACACACTCTAGCAAAATGCCCAACATGACCACAATTGTTGCAAGAGCCTCGCACTCCAACACATTGAGAAGGTCGGTGCTTACCTCCACACTGACCACAGAATGACGGAGTCGGCCTGACTCCACTGGAACCGCCAGAACTCGATGAACTCGAACTGGATCTCTTAAATTTCCTTCCTCCAGGTCTAAAACTCAGACAACTCAAAGACTGCGGTGCCACAGAATGCTGGGAAGACGACGTTCCCGATGGCACATGATCCACGCTTTGTCCTGTTGACTGTTAAACTCGAGTCTGTCCAACTACAAGGCTTTCCATCAATTCAACCACTATATTAACAGCACAAGCAAGAGAGTGAAAGGCTGAAGACTGACTCTCACTATATCCCAAAGGAACACTCGGTTGAGGGGCATCCTCTCTATCAGCACTAACCGGAGTCCCTGAATTGACAACCACTTGCCTACTAGCTCTACCTCTCCTCTTAGGCGGCATCTCTACAAGACACTCAAAGGTAAGAACACAAGCAAGTAATTCAAGTAATCAAGCACAAACCAAAGAATAACTACTGTGCCTAGACTCACATGTGATCAAGGAAATCGAGCATATCCCAGTTTAAGCTCTGATACCAAAAATGTCAGGCCTCGTGCACAACAAAGAGTTAAATCACGTAAACATAGAGGAACCGCTTTTAAAAAGTGGCTAAAATTTTTTTCTTTTGGCCTGACGAAGAAAAAATAATTTTAAAATACCACAATACATCAAAATATCCCCATTAAATAAAAACATGCAAGGCTAAAAGCCATAATACGACAGTATAGCATTTAACAAGTACCAGCCGGCTAATACAACAACAGAAAACACAAATCAAAGGACACTCGCCGGCTAATAGACCTGATACATATATGCTATACGCTAGCTGGGACACTCTACACACCACCTGGGGCACCTCCAGCTGGATCAACACCAACACCAGCGGAATAACCTGGGAGACCTGAACAACCAGCACAAACAAAACAACTAGCCCCAGAGAACATCGGTGTCAAACCCTAGTACGAAGAGCAACATAAAACAGCAATCAGATACATCATGAAATATATCATGTCGTGCAAATGCATGTGTGGTACAAGGATCAACGGTAACAATCGGAAGGCCAAACTAATAGGAAATAACAACTGTGACACATCACCGGGCTTCGGAAGCTACCCGATCGCACCCCGTGGAAAATAGAGTGGCTCATCGCCAACACACGTGCGGGCGCCACACGTCGGGTTGCACGGAATAGCTAGTTGAAACACAACCACCCGCCAACCTCTATCCAGGTCACTGCAACTGAGGGCTATGAGAACGGCTCACCGTCTAATAGGAAATAACAACTGTGACACATCACCGGGCTTCGGAAGCTACCCGATCGCACCCCGTGGAAAATAGAGTGGCTCATCGCCAACACACGTGCGGGCGCCACACGTCGGGTTGCACGGAATAGCTAGTTGAAACACAACCACCCGCCAACCTCTATCCAGGTCACTGCAACTGAGGGCTATGAGAACGGCTCACCGTACCCTCCAGATGCACTCAATCGTGGTTATGCAACACCGCACAGCACCACGAGAGAAAAGCTCCTACAGAGCAATATACCACGGCTATCAAAGGAATCAATGGCTCAATATGCTATGCAGATGCAGTATCATGCTCAACATGATTCATGTACGTGTAATGCCAGAAAACACAACCAAGGATTCAAATAATCGCATGCATAGCAATTCAACAGATCACCAAACATCAGGTAACGCACCGGATAGTTCAGCCAATAGACATGCATAATATACACAGCTTGCCTCTACACAAAC